>PVIR01007754.1:0-59578 GCA_004026965.1 Petromus typicus | reverse complement strand
GAAATTAAGTGAATACTTCAGGGATAATGTCTCAGTCTGTCTTGTGCTGCTATAACAGGGCACCATGGACTGGGAAGGTTATCAGCAGGAGATTATTTTTTTGGAACTTTAATTAGCATAGTTCTTTTTTTTTTTTTTCTTAGCATAGTTCTGGAGAAGGCCTTCTTGCTGTGTAGTAACATGGCAAAAGACATCATATGCAAGTCAAAGAAGACAGGGAAGGTACCAGGTTCATCTTTTATCAGGAACCTACTGATGAAGATTGCCCCACAGCTGTGATAACAACATTAGCCCATTCATGAAGCCAGAGCCCTCTGGACTGAATTATCTTTTAAACACCTTGTCTCTCATGGGTGTAGCCTCAGGGATGAAGTTTCCAGCACATGAGCACTGGGGAGCACACTCAAACCACAGCATCTTTCTCTGGTGCCTAACATGAATGACTTTCTCACCTACAAAACCCTTTCATTCCATCCCATAGTCATACTCTCCTAACTTATTCCCCCACAAGCTCAAGTTCAAAGTCTAGAGTCATATCAGAATCAAATATGGGTGAAACCCAAGGCATGTGACTGCAGCTTGTGGCTCCCATGGGCCCCTGTGTTGGTGGGGCACTGCTGTACAGCAGTCTGTCTGGG
Source organism: Petromus typicus (assembly GCA_004026965.1). NCBI lineage: Eukaryota > Metazoa > Chordata > Mammalia > Rodentia > Petromuridae > Petromus > Petromus typicus. Next base: position 58,940 of record PVIR01007754.1, on the reverse strand, counting down.
CCCCAGAGTGTCCGCAGCAGCCTTTAAAATCTAAATAAAGACCATCATGAGCCACAGCCTTTTCATTCTGGTTGTTTTGTTTTGTTTTGCTTTGTTTTTTGTTTTTTGAGACAAGGTCTCACTTTGTAGTTCAGGCTTGTCCTGAGCTCACTATGTAGTGCAGGTAAGCCTTGAACTCACAGCAATCTTCCTGCCTCTGCCTCCTGAGTACTGGGATTACAGGCATGAGCCTCCACATCTGGCATTATGGTATGTGTTTCTGATTGCTGATAGGCGTGAGTCACTATGCCCAGGATTGTGGTATGTGGTTACCGGGGATCAAACCCAGGCCCTTGCACTTGCAAGGCAGGCACCGGAACCACTGAGCTAAATCCCCGGCCTCATTCTATATTCTTGCAGCACTGTCACCCTGTGAATGCCACCAAGATCGATGGCTTACATCTCCTAGACAGACAGAGCCATACCACGCCCTCCTGCCAGCAGCTGAGCAAGCTAAGGGCAATGTGGACAGCAGAGCCCTGAGACGGGACAGTGCAGTGCTGCGGATATCACAGAAGTCCTGATTTGCCTTGAAGACCTCTGAAATGACTTCAGCATCATCCCCCCATTATTCTGATGAACAAAAAATGGTTTCCTTTATCCTAATCAATCTCTCGGCAAACAGGCACTGGCCACACCTCAATATTCTCTCTTGAGTACATTTTTTAATTCTTTACATGGGCGGGAAGGGAGATTTTCAAGTCTTTATGTTCTGCTTCCTTTTAAATTATAAAACCCATCTTTAAATCATTCTTCTTTTCTCTCGTTTTACTGTGTGTGGCTAAAGGAAGCGAGGAAGCACCTTGAATGCCTTGAATTTCTTCTCCCAGATACTCTAGTTCATCCCTGTTAGGTTCCTCCTCCTCCCACAAAGTCTGGGAGCACAGACAGTGCTTTGAAATTGTGTAACTAGATGGCTGTACTCCAGCTTCCAATTCCATGCTCCTGGGTTCCAACTGAGGCCTCATCAGAATGGCCTTTATTGCCCACATTTCCACCAGCATTCTGATCACAGCTATTTCACAATCCCTCCGATCACGTAGGCTCTCTGTACTGCTCAACTTCTAAGTTCCCAGCAGACTCGCCCTTAACACCCCACGCAGGGCAGTGTGGGCTTTACCTAGCCTGCTCCTCCAATCTCTTCCACCTCTGACCCTTTGCTCCCTTTCCACATTTAGCAACAGCACTGTTCGTGGTATCAATTTCTGTCTTGACCCATATTCTGCTGTTGTAACAGAATACCACAGAGTGGACAATTTGTAGGGTGGGAAGCCTGAGATAGAGGGGCTCATCTTGCGAGGCCTCTGTACTGCCCCATCTCACAGTGGGAAAGGGTCACATGGGCAAGAGGACACACAGGCCTGAGGAACAGCAGAGACTGTTATAGAGCACCCAGAGAAGGGATCCAGACTGTTCTCATTAGGAGCCACGCCCATGATAATGAACCCACTCCCATGATTAGCACAAATATTATGATGGATTTTGTTAATCCATTTAAATTTTAAGGTCCCATATCTCAATACTGTTTCCAATACATGAACTTTGGGGGACACATTCCAACCGCAGTGCATGGAAAAAGGCGGAAGAGGCAGAAGGAGGGACAGTGGTGGAGGGTACCTTACGAAGAACAGCTCGGAGAGATGAGTTTGAAACTCAGAGAGACAAGAAGTTTAAAGAAATCTCAAGTGGGGCTATGGCTGAAGCCAGCGGGAAAGGAGGAAGATGGAACCACAGCACCCAGCCCCTGAGTCCTGATGGGCTGAGCACTTTGCACTGTCTCCTTTACTCTTCAGAGGGGACAAGTCATGGCTGTGGAACAAACACAGTCCACTGCCTATTTCTGTATAACTAATGAGCTAAGAGGACTCTTAGAGTAGCATTTGCAAGTGATTTTGATGAGAGGGAAGAACACCAGATTCCACTGGAGTGAAATGTTACCCCTCCCCAACATGGAGAGCTCTGTGGTTCTCATTAGTGGATCTATATTACAAAAAATTGTCCTCAATTGTTATTACTTTTTCTGGCTTTATTGAAATGCAATTGGCAGATTAAAATTTTATGTGTTCAAGGTGCAATATGATGATTTGATTTCCATATACATTGCAAAGTGATTACCACAATCAAGTTAAGACATCATCTTACATAGTTACCTTTCTTTGTGTGCAGTCGGGAGGTAAGGATGCTTAAGATCTACTCTGTTAGTTAACTTCAAGTCTAAAATACAGTACTAACTCTGGTCACCATGCTGTATATTAGGTCTCCAGAGATAATCATTTTACAAAGTAAAAATGTGTATCCTCTCATAAATACCTACCTCACCCCAGTAGCCACTTTGTATTCTCTCCTTTCATGAGTTCCAAATATTATGATGAATTTTGTTAATAAAAATTTGCAGATATTTATTTCTTCTTTAGCCTTATAAGTACCTGCAGGTTTTGCTTATTAACCTCCAAACCAGAAAAATTCACTATCTGACCCTTTATAGGAAAATCTTGCCAACCCATTCTTTCTAAATGCCCACAGGCATTGTGCCTCTTAAGGATGAGAGACTGAGGTAGTACTGAATAATGTGCCAGATCTTGGGGCTAAACTGCAGTATAAGCATGGCTGGGACGGGGCATGATGGTCCTGGCCGTGGGCTCTCACCTACACTTCCACTCCAGTTTGCTAAGATCCAGGAAGGACACAAAGGCCACACAAGGGCATGAAGAAAGGGAAAGGAGCACAGTGAGATGCTCCAGTGTGGAGAGAGCAGGAAGGAGGCAGTGTTGCCCTACACACACACACACACACACACACACACACACACAGGCACTTCCATGGCTAACCCAAGGTGCCATGGCCCCTAGCCACAGATTAAGACTCGTTTCCCTAGCAGAAGAGAATTCCTGAGTGAGGGATGTTGATTTCTTACTTGGATGACAGAAATATTTATAAGACTGTAGGACTTGTTGGGGGGTGAGCAGGTTTGCTGGGCTGAGAGGGCAGAGCAGGCACTGTGCTCACATAAAGTGACCTGGAGTCCCCAGGAGATCTTCTGAGGCTGGAAGAGAGGGCTGGGATCAGGGTGTTGCTAGAGCTAGGAGTCCAGGCAACAGGGCCGAAGCCTTCTGGATCGGGAATCCTGTGCTCAGTGGAGAAGCCATTTCCCATGTTAGCAGGTGCTGAAGAGCTCACCTCCTCGGATGCGGTAGAGGTGGAGGACTGTCTCATCTTTGAAGCTCCGGGGTGGAGAGGCCCAAGGGCCATGATCCTGGTCAGAGGATCCCAGAAAAGGAGGCAAGTTTTTGTTGTTGTTTTGTGGGTACGCACATCTGTGTGTGTATGTGTGTGAGCGCGCACATGCATACAAAGGATGAAGACTGAAACTGAACTCAAGGTCACACTCTACCACTGAGCTATGCCACAACCTCCGTTATTTCTGAAACTGGTTATCTATGTCAGTATGTGATATCTCTTTCACATACACTGCAAAGAATCACAGAGGATGTCATTTTAATACCCCAGTGCGTATATTAACTTTCACAGAAATATCTGATTAGTTTCAGAGGCTGATGACTTAAACAGTATGAAAATTTCCAAGCAAAAGCAGGTAGAAAATGCTCTTAGCACAAGGAGAATTTCCCTCTAGTGAAGTTTCCGAAAAACAAAGGAAGACGCCTCCTCTGATTACATAATTCCTACTTAGACAAGTAAAAGTCTTTGGTCATCTATTGAAGTCCTGTCCGTCCCAGGGCACAGAGAAGACAGACAAGCCTAAAACAAACTAGTTCTGACCACTCCTCCTACCTCTTTCTGGGTTGGTGTGGCCTCCCTGCCTGAGGAGGTCACTCTGAGCCTTGCAGGGGAGAGCAGAGGACACAGGTTTGGGAAGATCAGACAAGGCCAGCAAGGGAAGCACTGAGCTGAAGGGGGAGAGATGAGGATGCCTGATAGGGCCAGCTGGGAAGAGTCTCATAGGCCTAATGCTTCCTCAAGAAATGCTGGGACAAATGAGCCATGCGAAGTTCCAGAGGAAGCAAGGGTTCACCGCAGCCATGGGCATGCTGAGCCTCTGAAATGTCTGCTGCCACTTCCTCTGGGTCCTAAATTTCCTGTGTGTGAGGTATAAAAAGATCCCACTGCCCTGGTCCTCGCCCCACAAGTCCACGGCGAGGACTAATGGCAGGGCAAAAGGGAATAGTCCCCCACTTGCCATGTGAGGGAGGCAGTGGGCGGTGTGGAATTGCACATTGTCCCTGCCCCTGCCTGGCCCCTGTGCTCGTTTGTTTGTAGAAAAATCAGTACCCAAGCGGTGAAGGCTATGGAAATCCTGACGGAGTGACAGGTTCAAGTAACTCCGAGTGAATTTATCTCAGACACCATTTCTCGTTTTGCCCTCAATAAACAATGGCGAAGTCATTGTTGTATAACTTTCCTCTTTCTAGGATACCCACAATTTAAAGAGAAGAGGTTCTTGGATTCAGCCCGCGGTCTTCAGGCCCTGAGGCAGAACAAGATGGCGGACAGGCTCCGCTGAGGAAAAGGTGCTGGACACCCTGAAGCCAGGGAGCAGAGAAGGGAGGGAGGAGCTGAGAGGAAGACACCCTTCTAGGTTATACCACAGTGACCTGCCCTTTCCAGCCAGGCCCCCCTTCCTCACAACACTTATCAGGGGATTGATATGATGCATCCTCACCATCAGAAGCCCCACCTCACAACACATGAGACGTTTGGGGAGCGCTTTCCATCTACACCACAGCAATCGACCTGGAATGTCACTCATGCCAGGAACCGTGTTCTGGCCTGGATTTGATTCTGTGAAGGATCATCCAGGAAGCACTTTGGAAAACTGCAGCCACACTTGGGGACCACCGAAGTCCCACGAGTAAATTACCATGCTATGTTCTGAGTGGAACTGGAGGTCAACCTGAAAGCTCTCAGAAATATTTTTTTTTTTTTAAGGTTTTTTTGAGACAGGGTCTTGCTTTGTAGTTCAGGCTGGCCCTGAGCTCAGCCTCCAACTCACATCACAGCAATCCTCCTGCCTCTGCCTCCCGAGTGCCGGGATTACAGGCGTGAGCCACCACACCCGGCACTGCGGTATGTGGTACTGGTTGCTGCTGGGCTGAGTCTCCACACGCAGTATGGTATGTGGTTACCGGGGAATTGAACCCGGGCCCTTGCACTTACAAGACAGGCGCCAGAACCACTGAGCTAACTCCCCAGCCCAGCTCTCAAAAATCTTAAGAAAAAAAGATGCAACGGTTTCCCACAGGCATCATGAACATGAGTTCTTCAAGAGATATCTTTGAAAGAGAAAATTCATGTGCAAAAGAATGCATAATGGTGGCATCAACAAAAACAATTACTTCTTGTGGTTCCAAAAAAGATATTTATATCTTTATATATTTTATATATATAATATATTTTATCTTTATATTTTTTATTTATATCCAAAGAAGAGATTTATATCTTTACCTCTAAACTTGATTTGATTTTAATATTTCATCATTTATGAACAGTTCCCAAGTGTCTTGTCAAGAAGACTTGCTTATTAAGTCACTGAAAATGTCTTATGAAAATAGCAGACAATCTAAACTGTGACTCATTCTACAGAGTCCCAGTGGCCCTGGTTCAACCAGATTCTGTGGTGAGTTAAACGAGTGTACAAACATGTGCTCAGCATCCCTTTCCAGGCCAGATTCGGTACTGACCTGGGAGTAAACAAGGATTAATAAGGCACAGCCTGTGTTTGAAAAGAGTTCATGACCCCATGGAACAGAAGCAGATTAGAAAACAAAACTGTACAGGATAAGGTTAAAACATTGCAGATAAATTAGAGGAGGTCATGGAAGTTGGGTTGATGAAGCGTGGTCCTGCACAAAAGGCCATGGGAACATGGAAGAGGGGAAATTAACCCAGACTCGGGACACCTGAGAAAATTCAAGGCAGAGACACTTGGACACTGTCTTGAAGGACAAGCAAAGGTTTAGGAGCAGCAAGGAAGTCTTCTCAGCAGTGCAGGGAGGGCCTGGTTCTGCACAGCCTTTGGAGGGTGGAGAACAGAAACAGAGGGCTGGACGGCATGGTGTCTGTGCCTTTGTTCAGGAAAAGAAGGCAGACTCAGGGTCCTGAGAGCCCAGAGGGTCTGAGGCTGGGGCAGGTGCAAGGAGGGCGGTGTTTTACTGGGATTCCTCTGATGGGCTCTGAGCTTCACAACAGAACCACTCAATGAGACCCATCCTTGATGCGATGCACAATGTTGTCACAGTTGTTTCTTTCATTCAGAAAAGTAGTTCACTTCCCAGGATTCTTTGCTTAGCTTTAAGGATTACTTATACCTCAAAACAAGGGTCCACAAACTACAAGGCTGCGTATCAAGCATAACCTGCCACTAGCTTCTGTCAATAACATTTATGTCCACTGGATCCCAGCTTGTCGGTAGCTGGCAACAGTACAGCAGCTGTTGCAGGGCAGACGCAGTAGTTCCAATGGAAGTGGATGCACAAGACCTGAGATACTTGTGATTTGGTGTTTGAAGGGTTAGAGCTGCTGATCCCTGCTCCTGGGTTCCCCAGAGTAATGGCCACCTTTCTGTCAGACCAGAAAGAGATCACATGGCAGTGTGCCTCAATATCCCTCTTACTTTTACCTCTATTTGGATCAGATATCTCAGTCCAACTGCTCTCCTCCAGCCAGTAGTGGAGCACAGGATGGTGGAAAGTGTACAGAAAAGATAGAGGCTGTGAGTACCAGAAGCCAGATGAGTGTGGCCAGGACTCCGAAGACCAGGCCGGCATCCCACACAGGCATCTTGTATACTGACCACAGAAGAATCTGAACACTCATTACATCCTTGTGGACGGGACAGAACAAGTTAGGTGGTTGTGTTGTTGGTCATAACAACTGCCTCCGATTTAAAGTGTGTAGACTGGTGATCTGACGTCAGTTTTAGAGGCATCTCTGCCACACTGCCACAAGACTATAGTCTCCCTTTTTCCCTGTCCAACATCTTTATTGGCACAAACGAACCATGTCTTAGTTTGTTTTCTGTTGCTAGAGTTGAGTACCACAAACCGGGAAATTTATAAAGAGTCAAGGTTTAGGAGCTCACAGTTCTGGAGGCTGGAATGTCCAAAAAAACAGTGCTGGTGTTTGATGAGGGCTCTGTTGCAGCATAGCATGGCAGAAGGGCATTGCATGGCGAGGCTGGGCCAGACTGGGCCTCTCTCCCCTTCTTTATAAAGCGACTCATGCACATCATGGAGACCCCACCCCCATGACCTCATCTAACTGGACTTATTTCCCAAAGGCTTCACCTCCTAATGACACTAACATAGTAATTTGGGGGTCAAATTTCCAACACATGAACTTAGGAGGTACATGTCCAAACCATTAAAAATCAGAAGCCCTGCTTATCCACATGGAATCTGCACCCAGTGAGTGAGAGGGCACAGCAAATAACCAAAGCTGGTATTTCAGAATCTATGTTCTATAAGACTCTTGCTAAGCTGGAGAAGTGGCCACGACGTGTTTCTGGCAGTGAGGTGGTGCCTCCTAAAGGAGGGACGTGGAGCGCTGGCAGGCACATCCCTAACATTCTCAGGCCCTGAGGACGAGTACAAATGCAGGCCAACCTGCCATATGTCCAAATATTTACAAGTTATAAATCAGGCAAACAAACTGCTCCATAAAAACGTGTCCTGTCATCCTGCCTTGATAAGTAATACACATACCTTCTTCACCGCCTGCAAACCTGGGTTGAAGTTCAGAATTCTTGGACTCTTTATGCTGTGACTTGGCAGCATAAGGCGAGAAAGCCACTTCCCTCTGCCCCCAGCTTCCAGCTCAGTCCTGTTTGCTCTCCAGCTCCTGGACTTCACTGCAACATAGCTCTGGCTGCTTCCTCCTTCCTGTTCCACCAATTATCTCAGCCATTGGGTACCAGTAATCCAACTTTGGCTTCTGACTTCTGTCCTGAACACTCATTCCTCAGCCTTTTTCAGGCAAATATTGATCTAAGACTTACATTTGCCACAATTCCCAGGGAATTGTCCCTGATGAACTCCGCAGCCTCCAGGCTGGAAAAGAGATCCTGGTCATTCTACCTGTGTTCCAGATCCTGGTCAGATGGAATGATCTTCTACCTCACTGTGATCACTTGTGCCAGGGGCTCTTGGACTCAACTGTGGGTATGAACACATCCTCCTGCAATGTTGGGGCAGCTGAAGTACAGGGTTAGTTCCACCCACAAGCAATCTATTTCTTTGAGTCCAGTGTTTTTATTTTCAAAAGTTTACATGCTTTAAAGAAAATGTTTTGATTCCTGAAATATACACACATTCCAAATGTATATCATATATTGCAAAAAGTACACAAAAAGTAACACACAGCTTAGCGAATTATCACAAAATCAGATAAACAAAGGGCCTGGGAGCCTCCTGCATGTCTTAATATTTTTTCTCCAAAGGAAACCAACCACTGTTCTGGTCATGGATTCTATTGTCTGGTTTTGGCTTTTTAAAAAATATTATGTAAGCAAAATCAAACATTATGAATTGCTTTGTGTATGTTTCTTTTACTCAGTATCATGCTTATGAGATTCATCTATGATACTGTGTGGAGTCCTAAGTCACTGTTAGTAATTAACTACATGCATATATCGAAGCATATTTATAATACATATCGCAGTTGGTGGGCATGTAGGTTGCACTCAGTTGTTGGCTATTTTTTGAAAATACTGCCTAGAATGTTCTTGCGAGAATCTGTATATATCTAGCAGTGGATTGTAGGATGATGGAGTTTTGCACATTTAATTTAGTAGATGAAGGATCAGGGATTTAGCTCACATGGTACTGCAACTATCTTGGAAGCACAAGGGCCCAAGTTTGATCCTGAACTGCAAGAAAAAAAATTTAGCAGATGTTACCAGCCAGTTTTTCAGAATGATAGAACCAATGTGTCCTCTCACGTCCAGTCCAGCGAGTCTTTGTCACTCCATCTTTTCAGGAGTTTTTTTTAATTCTTCACCATGAGATGGTCACACCTATGCAGAAAACTTACAAAATCTTTTGGGCAGCGAGGAAGTTAGGAGCTACCAAGTCTATCCTGTGGCTTCACCTGTCCCAGGTGGAGGAGCTCAACTGCTTACTAAGCAATTTGACCTCATGGGAGCTTCTCATTTGGTTTCATGGTTTCCTGTTGCTCTGCCAAATTCTCCTCCTCATGGACCAGCTTCCTCCCCTGCCCAGCATTGCACCTGCCACCACTGTGGCTGGGTCTGAGGGCTGCCTCGCTGCTGACCTTCAGTCCCTTTTACCAAGGTGGTGTTTGTCCGAATAATGTTAGTTTGATTGCAGTTCGTCTTTCCTATTGCTTTGCTAGTTGCTGAGTCCTCCCAAGGTAATGGACCATGTACTTTGTTCCCAGGTACTTCCGTCACCTGAAAGAATACTTGGGACCCTGCAGGGAACAATCAGTATTTGCTAACTGACTGACTGGCTCAGTGTAGCTTAAAATCCATCTTTATTTTTATATGATAGTTTAAATGATTTAATGAGTGGCTGTCACTGACAAGGCACTTGGAGACTGCATAAAATGACACAATAATGTAAAAATAAAGCTTTGCCCAGAGACTAATACACAGAACTGCCTTCCGTGTACATATTGCCCTTAGAGTGCAGGAAACAATTCTTCCTTCGGTCAACTGGAGTTGTTTCATTGATAATAAGTAAATCTACATTCTCTCCTTGTGCTTTATTTGAATGCTTACAAAAACAGGCATCCTATATAATATTCATTTCATCCATGAATATGCAGAAAGTGCTGCATCTTTTTATTTAGAGATTTTAAACACTGCAGGCATGCCCATCACAGGGACTGCATGCTTGTATATCTAAGACAGAGTCATTTCTCAAAGTCATATTTAAATACCACAAGCAGCAGTGCTGGCCTTATGGGTCCTGCACAACATACGACTGAAGAAGAGGGGTTCACCATGCCAGGGAGAAAAAATAAAGAAAAGATGCAGCTGTAAGTAGTTTGTGTTTAGGAAGCACCGAGGCCAAGAGAAGGAAGAACAGAGAATTCCAGGGAAGCCAAGTTTGTGTGAGAGTCTGGATGTTGGCTTTATCATAGAGCAGAGTGTGGGAGTTGTTCTCCAAATTAATGATGCACTAAGTGAGGTATACAATTTTTTCTGAGTTCCATGTTTTGTAGGAAGCTTTCTCTCTGCTCCTTGCAGAGATCTAAATTCCAGTCCTGCTGACAAACCAGATGGCTACCTGGGCCTCAGGACATGCACAGCCTCCTAGCTATGACTTTGCTGCTGATTGGAGATCTCAGGAGGGTTCCTCACATTCATTCATTTTTTTTCATTCATTTGTTCATTTTTAAAATTAGATGCAGAGGCAAAAAAACCTCTAGCACTTATTTTAGCTAACATCTGCTCTGGGCTGAGTATTGAACTTGGCATTTAGGATACAGTGATGTGTCTTAATCAGTTTTTATTTCAATAAGTACCCACGGTACTGTAGGACTATGAGCACGAGTGCTCTAGAGGGATGGCGTGGTGCAGTGAAAATGTGTTATAGAAGGGTTTGATTTAGGGGGATCTGAGAAATGTCTCTGAGGAAGTGATAACTGGATGGGGGTCTGTTAATTGAGCAGGTGAGCTAACTGGTTGATGAAGCCGAAAAGGGAAGCTTGAGGGGATAAGAACATCTCATGCTAAGGCCCTGTGGTGAGACAGAGAGAGAAAGACGCACATGAAGACGTGAAGGTCAGTGTGGCACAGGCAGAGAGGGAAAGGGTGCGGGCATGAACTTGTGGGACCCAAAAGAGCTTTGTCCTTATTTAAAGGCAAGGTTGGCACACATGGGAAAGTGGGTGGAGGATAGGAAGAGCTCCAATTGCACAGCATGGCTTGTGGGACTGGGAAGACAGGGAAGGGGGCAGTTGAACTCCTCGCTTTTCCTCTTCTGGCCCAGCATCTTGACTCAATTATAGGTGTCCCCAGACAGCTGCCATCCGTCGGCAGGCTGATCTCCTGGGTCTGAGGGGATAATGGGGCACTCAGGGGAGGCAGAGGGCCATGCTCCAGTGGTGCGGATCTGGTCTCCCTCCCCACACAGCAAGCTGCTCAAAAACCTAAACGTGTTTCTCCATAGCCGCCTGACAAGAAAGCCCGGTGTCGACTTTATAGAACACAAGGTATCCAAGCAGCCGGTGTAATCTCGCCTGAAAGGTGATGTGTGGCCTTTGTGTGCTGGGGCTTCAATTCCCAACCAAGATTCAATAAGACAAACTGAAAATATAAACGCTCCCGACTCAACATATAATGCTTGTAATAAGACACATCATAATAATGTTTCCATGCTCCAGGTATTCAACATGTAGAGATTCAAAAGATCTGAAAAAAAAAAATCTTTGTTTCAAGCTATTTTCATGCATAGCATGCGAACATAGCCTTCAACCTTGGAGGACTGAAGAGTTGGGGACACAAGAGAAAGCTGTGAGGAAGCCACTGCTTACTGTCTCGAGCTGTGCTGGCACCGAACCTCACTTCTGCCCTCCTCTGGTGTGGGTGCGGGGCTGTGCTGAATGTCCCGGATGTTAGTGACAACAGGATCTCTGTCCACCACTCCAAGGGCCCAGCATCCTTGTACCTATGACAACTGAGCCTCTCTCCGGATACTGTTTCCGGGGCACAGAACCTCTGTCCTTTTGAATCCTTGTAACAGTATTCAGCGTTAACAAATTTGGTGTAGAGGTTTTAAGAAATGAAAACAACTATTGCCAGTAATTTGAGGATTGTTTTATATTTTTTTCTAGAGAACACGGTTGAAGTTTTTCCTTATTTGTCCTCCTTAGACCACAGCATGTAGGTGAAAAACACTTCATTCTAAACTCCTGGCCACGGCAGTTCCCCTGTATGCACTGAGCAGAGTCGAACACGATTCTGCAGGGTAGCTTTTTTAATTTAAAGTTTGAAATGCAAAAACGGCCTTGCTATCTCTTCATTCGCGTAGAAATAAGAAAGGAAATGGTTGTTTGCTCTCTGGGCTCTTGAGACTTTAAATATTTCCTCCACCTCCCTTTTTGGGGAGGGTGGAAGAGTATTAAAAGCTGTAATAGAATCATTTGGATGCTTAACTGTAGTCTGGAGGAATTGGAAAAGCTGTGTAAAATTTCCCAAGAGAAAAAAGCTCTGACAGGGGTCGGCTGCCCGGCGTCCTTTGCTCCGGTGGAAATCACTGCGCGCCCCGGGCTGTGCAGGCTCTGGACCAAAGATGGTCGGTTTTCTGCCTCTTTACCATGCTGGCCGTGTGTGACCTTGAAAAATGGCTAAATCTCTTTGGAGCTCTACCTCCAAAAGATCATCCTTTTTGGAAAACAAAACTAAAGGCCGTGGCTGCGGCCCTCACTGGGGTGTGTGAGGGATGACGAGACTGCGATCGGGACCAGCCTTACGTGCTGCGGCTGACTGCTCTGCTACCTTGGGTTTGCCCCGTCTTTGCTATTTCACTTGCTTCTTTTTGTTGAAATGGTGATGTAAGCAGATGTCCCTTTTATGTAATTGGAAATGCAAGATTTAGAAGTGTCACAAAAGCACCGTGAACCGTCATAAATTTAAATCTGGTGAGTTGAGATGAGGTAGAGGTGAATTTCAACCATTTAATAGGTAGCTATCAAGCTATTCTATATTATAATGTTATCTGTTATTTTATATACAACAGTATATAATGTATAAAAGATACAGCAAATATTCTAGAATAGATTCATAATGTGAATAGTGAAGTACTACCTAAACATATTAATAATGCCATGGCTTACATAATTAGGAAAAGCTTTTGGTATTTCAGGTTAGAAGGTATTAGCTATATTCAACTGCCTTATTCATCTTGGGCTACGATAACAAGACGCCACGGCTTATAGACAACAGAAATTTATTGCTTGTAGTTGTGCAATCTGGAAGTCCAAGGTCAAAGTGCTGGCAGACTTGGTGTCTAGCTCACCTTCTAGTTTGAAGAAGACACAGTACTTTGACTTGGAAGGCGGGAGGGGCTCTCTGGGGCAGTGGTTCCTGGGGACTCTGTCCACACAACCCACATACTTCTGACAGCCTTCACTGCTTAATATCATCACCGTGGGGATTAGGTTCAACAGAAGGGGGTTGAAGGTATGGGCATATATTCAGACTGCAGCTTCTAAACTCTAAGTGCAGTCAAAAAACCACAGTTGATCAGAATATGAGATAGTTTTAGAGAGAAATTATCCCGGGAAACAAGAAATAGTGTAGAAAAAAAAAAAGTTCTTATAATCCCAGCATCCTGGAAGTTCAAAACCAGCCTGGACAATTTAGCAACTAAGCAAGACCTTGTCTCAAAATAAAAACCAAAGGGCTCAAGGCCAGAGATGTAGCTTAACCACACCACACCTGCCTGGCGAGCACAAGGTCCTAAGTTCGATCCCTAGTACCAAAGAGAAAAAAAAAAAAAAAGTGAAAGCAATCAGGATTCCAGGTGGCGTTCAGAATCAACAGAATGGTGTTATTTGCTCTTTTTTTAAAAAAGGGTTTTTTCCTACTCATCACCTTCCCTTGTATCTGTCTCTGTCTCTCTCTCTCCCTCTGACATTTAATCTTTTGCAATATTAACTACCAAGCAATGTATACTTGAACACACACAAGCTGTGAGGCTTTTGTGTTTGTTATGGGGATTGAGCCCAGGACCTTTGCACAGACCTACAACACTAGACCCTTTTAAAATTCTTTACTTTAAAGCAAATTCTCACTAACTTCTCACTAAGTCTCACAGAGTTGCCCAGGCTGGGCTTGAATTTACTCTCTTCCTGCCTCAGCCTCCTGAACTACTGGGATCACAAACCTGCGTCACCGTCCTTGGTACAGTTGATTTTTAATGCCCTGATTCTTCCAAGGACTAGGTCTGTCCTCTTCTGTGTGTGGATTCCAGTCTCCTTGTTTCAAGATGCGGTGCACACAAGCCTGTCCTTGTAGTTAACTGAAAGGACTCCGCCCAGGAAGGGGCGGATCCTCTATTGAGTTGGTGACTCCCAGACCAAGACACATTCACTGTGTCTAGCAGCTGCAGCTTTCATTTCATCTTAACTTCCTAAATTTTGTTGTACTGGGTTTCTGTTTTTGCTCACCAGTGGTTTTGTAGATGCACATATGGTTTCCAGAGAGAAGTTCAAACCACTAGCGTTACAGATATTCTTTTAAAAGTTGTCTTCTATCAACAATGCACAGAAGATTTAATTTTAAGAACTCAAAAGGTGTTTAGTAAATATTACTGCTCATCATGTGGTCTTTGGGATTTCTTTTGATGCAATGTTGTAATCCATATTCTTGATCTGAAATACTGCCTTTTATTTTTTTGGCTTTAGGCAGGATTTTAAAAAAATTTACTCTATTTAGCCTTCACTAATAGCCTCCCTTCAAATGCTCTTGGTTTTATAGTAGCTCATACTTACTTGTGCATGTTTGTCTGTCTTCATCTGTCTATATAAACAGAGCCTACTTGGTGTGGAAGGCACCCAAAGAGACGCCTGAGTTCTGCTGTAGCCTCGGAGAGTTGCTGGTCATAGCCCCAGGTGAGTGGCCCAAGGGTCACCTCCCTGTCACTGTCCAATCCACTGGCCAGCTCTGGAGCTGTCTTCTGTCTCTCTACTTCACTCAGATTTGACAAGAGTTAATTATTTAATATGTTTGCAAAGCATATTGGATTCCCTAGGGAAAGTGTGCCACATAAATATATATAAATGAATAATTAATTAAAGTTTTAAGCAGATTACTTGGTAAGTTCTTCCTTTACTGCCCCATTTTCTTAATGAGGTGTTTTGAAGTGACAGTCTAGTTTTGGTTCCTTCGCGTCCTCCTTCCTGGGTCCTTCTGTCCATCTTACCCATGCCCACGCTCTCCTGGGCACTCTGTCAGTCACAGGGATCGAGCACCAGATCTATAAGTAAAAGCCTTCATTAACTTCTATGGGCATTATCAGCTCGTACGAGCTCGAGGGTGAGATTAATAATTAGATAATGATTCTAATGTGCTGTGAAAATGAGAATCCAGTCTCAAGAAATGCAGAGCCCGGGCATGGTTATCAGTGGTTGAAGCAACTCTTGTTTATTTACTCCTTTTCCCTGATTGGATTCAAGTCAAACAGAGATCCCTGATCATCTAAAAATTAATATAAATTCAATCAAATCCCCCACAACCTTGACTTTCATCTCAACAGCTAGAATAATACAAAGAGATTGCAATTTAAGACTGAGATCTGGGAGTTTGCTGGATATGGAGGGAACAGTGGGCTAATTTAGATGGAGGATGAGGAAGGACTAATTACTTACTGAATGTTGACATCCAAATCCTAGTTATTCCTTTACTGGAGATTAAGAGGAATTAGAGAACAGTTCACGTCCATCCCGCTAAACCTGACCCAGTTTATTTACACTATAATCTTACTTCAGAGTATGAAAGGTAAAATGAGCTGCTCTTATCAATTAATAGCTAAAGAAAAATTTAGATTTCAAGTTCATCGTAAGAGCTATTCCAAAGCACTAGAGAAATGAAGAGGCACTAGCCAGGAGGCCAGGGTGGGGAGAAATGGGGAGCAGAAATGCTGAAGAGAATTTCTTCCTTTTCCCTCTTAAGAGTTTGAATTACTGTGAAATCTTGGATTTTTCTAGTGACCTATGTTAAAGCCCTGGGGCTAAAGCAGACCTATAATGGATCTATTTCTGAATTGTTCAGCAGTATTGGAGTTTAAAACAGCAGTCGTGGTCCATGCATATAATGAGGCCAGAGCTTCCTTCTGCATCTAGAAGGGCATCGGTCGCAGCCTGCATGGCCTCTCGAAGCACACAGGACAGCAAGCTTCTCCTCAGCCCACTTCCAGAATCCCCCAGGGAGCCAGTGCTGCACTGAGCAGACAGAAGTTGCTTTAGGGCTGTGAGATAAAGGGTCAGTCAAAGACTGTGCACTCTCTCCCCAAATCTCCCTGTCTCCACTACACTTCCATACCGTATTTCACTGTTAGAAATTCATCTTCCATCTTTTAAGGCATTGTCTTAACCAGTCATTAATAATTTAATATTTATTTGGCAAACATTTGTGGTTCATCGAGTTGAATGTTAACATGAATTAACACAGTCACGGAGTGAAGGTGTGTTTGAGCTCAATGCCACCTTCCTATTGGTGGCACATCTTGTCCACCAGGAAAACCAGGGGGCTGGTGAGGGCACCGAAGCTGCTTCCAGTCCCAACCCCTCGTGTCTCTAAGAGAGCCACAGGCATGGGGACAAACCTGTAGGATGGTCGGGATGGGTAGGGGGTGCTTGGGTATGAGGAGTCCAAGATGTGGGAACTTATCAGGAAACTGCGTATTTGTAGCAACACCAACCTTGAGTCTGGGTTCCGGACCTCAGCACAGAGCCTAGTACTTCTTAGCTTCCCAATGACATTGGCTAAAAAGGTCTGGAAAAGAAATGCTTAGCTATATGCTAGTTTTCTTAGCCGGCTGGAGCCACATTCTGGGCAGGCTGAAGCAACAGAAATTGATAGTCCCATAGTTCTGGAAGGTGGAACTCCAAAACCCAGGTAGTAGAAAAGCCATGCTCCCTCTAAAACCTCCAGGGGGAGATCCTTCGTGGCCTCTGCCACCACCTGATGGCCCTGGCTTTCCGTGGATGGTGGCTTTATGATTACAATTGCTCCTCTTCCCACAACCCTCCTCCCTGTCTGTCTTCGTGATATCACCCGTAGACGTCTAAGAATTAGACCAGCAGGCGAGGGGTGCCTATTCCTAGAGCCACAAAAGGGAGAATGGGGTCACA
Organism: Petromus typicus; assembly: GCA_004026965.1. Taxonomy (NCBI): domain Eukaryota; kingdom Metazoa; phylum Chordata; class Mammalia; order Rodentia; family Petromuridae; genus Petromus; species Petromus typicus. Next base: position 42,065 of record PVIR01007754.1, on the reverse strand, counting down.
CTCTCATTCCCCTTCTTGCCCTGCATCCTGCACATGTCCAACATCACTCACGGGAAGAGCGTCAGGAACAGCAGGAACAGGTAATGTCCAGAGCCCTTCAGAAGTGATTCCTGATCTCAGGGCACAGGCTCTGAAGGACTCAGCAACAGATAGACATAAATTCATAGATTTTTCTCCTTCTTCTGTTTGGGGTTGGCTCCAGGGAAGAGTTGCTTTCTAGTTGATTAGGAAACTCAGGTGTAAATTTCAATTCTGGGCTGAAGAATAATTTTTCCTGAAGGTTTGAATAAATCATCCAATCTGCTTCAGTTTCAACTATTTTCAGCATTTCTATTTTAATCATTAATCCTGCCTACTTAGGACCCTGAAGTCACTGAGCCCGTTTGTGACTTAATTTGGGACAGAGAGTAGGCCATTGGCACAAGACACACTGAGAACCCAACAAGAGAGAATGGGCGTGAGCTCCACCCTGAGTACAAGGCACATTTTCTTTTTCCAGATAACTACAATTCATTGGTCTTCTCTGGCAGGGAAAATTGTAGACTTTGTGCGACTGTAATTTTGGTAAAGACAGGAGAGGTTCTCATGTAATGAGAACTTAATTTTCATTCTGATTCCACTACAAGGAGTTAGTAAGATGAGCTCTCCATTCAGGGAACTCCTAGTACCTCAAGATAAAGATTTCATTCACTCTGGGTCTTCTCCAGGCTTTGAATGCTAGGAAGCTCAGAGCTAATGATACTGTCTAGTTAAAATACTAAGGCAGCATTAGCCAGTGCATAGTTTCAGTTATTTACTGCTGAGAATAAACTACTCAAATTTAGTGACTCAAAACATTTTATTTCTATCTTGTATGGTTCAGTGAGTTGGCAAGACTCCTTTGAACAGTCTTTGCTTGGGAATTCTTGGTGTTCAAGATGGTTTGCTCATTCCTCTGGCTCCTGGGCTGGCTGCAGGATGCTGCAGGTGGGCGGAACATCTCTCTTCTTCCACTTGGCTAACTCAGGCTTCCTTACAGCTCACACACTGGGGATGGCTGTTCCCAGCAGAAACATCAGGAGCCGGCCTTCCCTCAGAATTATAATGGAGATGTAGCCATGGGTGGGGTCCTCTTTGGAGACATGCTATTCATAATATTTATGCATTTTAAATATTTACCAGTACTTTTATGGGAAGGGGGATGCTGGAGATTGAGCCCAAGGTCTTTGTACTGAGCTAGATAGTCACTAGGTCACCAAGTTGCCTTACCTGGGCTTTAAATTACAATCCTCCTGCTTCAGCCTCCCAGCATGCTGCAGTTATAGATAAGCACCAACAAGCCTGGCTGAGATTCTTACAAGAGATGTATATGTCTGTGTAGCTTTTTTTAGAAGTCAGCAAGTATGAATAATATACCACGCTTTCTTGTCTGGCGCTTGACAAGTTGTTATGAACCATGCATCTTCACTATCCTATCTTACCTAGCCTTTACAACACTGTATAAATGGACAGATCGGTGACTGTATTCTCATTTCTACAGATGTATAGACTGAGGTTCAATAATGATTGATGACTTGGCATTGGAAGCTGGGCCTACTGGCACTATACTGCTTATAATTCTAGCACTTTGGGAGGCTGAGGCAAGAGGATCATGAGTTTGAGCCCAGCCTGGACAACTTAATGACTTAGTGAGACAGTATCTGATATTTTTTTTAAAAGGCTGAAGATGCAACTCCTTTTAATTTACACAGCCCGAAAGTCCTACATCGTGTGTCTGTGATGAGTATAGGTGTCACAAGGACTCACTGAGGCACTGGTAGAGATCCAAGTTGGACACCCAAGGAGGGTTCCCAGCACACGCTGCAGCTCCCAGTTGCCTCTTCTTCACCCCATCGCCACAGGGACCCAATGGAGTTGTATGAGTACTAGTCCCTGAGCAAAACTGCCAGAATTAGGGCTGGGCTGTAGCTCAGGGGTAATGTGGGAATCATGTCCAGGAGCCCAGATCCAATGTTATCACTGTAAAACTCAATTAATTTCCAAACTGGCTGCACTGCCTCCAGGCCACAGACCTGGTCTTTTCATGTGACTCAGTTTCCTTACTAGATAGAATGAGGTCAGAGACAGTGATGATGCCTGCCTCTCAGGGCTGTCCTGAGGATTCAGTGAATTCATGTGAATGCATCAAAGTGATATTTGATAGGAGCTTTAAAAAGAAATCTTGAAAAGATGCAGAGAAAGGAGTTACCAAGAGGATCAGGTCTAGCTTTCCTTTGCTAGTTCTTCCCTTATGTGGATCTTACCCAGGGTCCAGCTGATCATGAAATTCCCTTCTGCTTGATGCTGGTTATTATTGGATAGACTGAAAGCCTTGATGCTGACCTAAGTTTCAAGAGTTCTGCTGCAGGACAAAGCTATAAGTCAGCGTCATGACTTGTAGGTACAACCGGCTATTCTTGCTTTTCCAGGGCACGTGCTCCCTTCCCAGGACTCATCCCGAGGCTCTCTCCTTTGGAGCCCTCACTCTCTCCTCTCACTCCTCACCCCACGTGGATCTCCACATTCAAACCCAACTTCTCCTCTCTCCTCCTTTTCACACAGTTATCAGTCAAGGTTGTGCCCTGACCACGTGCCGTCATCCTCAGATCCTCAGATATTTCTGTAATGCTGAGCCTGAGATTCCCATCTCATCCCAAGGCCCCAGGATTTTGGTGAGACTTCTATACCCATGCGGCAGCAAGCAGATACTCGCAGGGACGAAGGAGCCCTGGGTAGCTGTCTGCACCCGCCAGCGATACTCACAGAGCCCTTCTTCACCGGTGCTCCAGGAGCTCCGAGGCTGGCTTCCCTGCTGCCCTCCTGGGCACTGCGCAGAGCACCCACACACAGCCCAGAGCTTCTGCTACTGCCTGCTGCCGAAGGGGACAAGCGCTCCCGACACTGGCAAGATTGGCTCAGGGTGGGGGCAAGAATCAAGCTGAATATGCAACTATTCCGAAGGGCAAAGAGCCAAAAATAACTAGAAGCAACAGCATTTCACCTGACAGCCCCAGAAATAGAGCTCATCTCGGAGTGCGCCGTGGCTGCAGACCCAGTGATTTGGAGACCTTCATCCTACCATAAAAACCCGGGAAAATCACCCTGCTTATAAGTCGCTTCCGAAGTCCTTCCCTGCAGCTTCCCAGAGCCCCCTGGCAAGCCATGGGTCAGCAACCCGAAACAGCAAAGATGGGCTGGGGCTGGGGAGCCCAGGCTGGGACCTGGGAGCTGTTCTGAGGAACAGGAGTGACTGGTAAGGGCGGAGGATGTGGAACCAAGAGCAGAGGCACGAAATAGGTTCAGGGAAGGTAAAATCTAGAGGTCATGAGAAAACGGGAATACTGAACATAAAAACTGGCATGCAGGACTTTGTTAGGTCCCAGAGGTCATCTATGGCAAAACAAAAAGGCTTTGCCGTTAGGATGCGGAATGTGGTGGCTGGCAGCTAACTTCCCTTCTATTTTTGCTTTCTTCTCTTCAATTTTGATATAAAAGGCAAATGTCAAAGTTCATTCATCTTCGTTCTGAAAAACTGAGATTAAAGCTGCAAGAGCAGGCAAAGACTGCAAGATTCCAGAGAAGCCGGAGTGTGGAAACAGACCGAGAGATGGTGGTGCACGGAAACAGAGGGAAGGGTGGGAGGGAGGAGGACCAGGACAGGAGGAAGGCGGGGAGGAAAGAAAGACTGCAAGAGGCTGTATGGTTCAGTTCTACTCCGTGACTATGTCTGAGGACTCCCTGTGCAGGAGGCGCTGGGCAGATACACAGCGAGGACTGGAAACGCCTGCTCTCAGGATGTTTGCAGCTGACTTGGAGAGCAGGCTGGTGGCTTCCACAAGATCAGTGGAATTAGCCCAGGGCATGGGGACAGCTGGCAGGTGGCACTTTTGTTGTGGGAATCCAACAGCCTAGAGGGTCTCGCAGACTGAAATAGGAGAATTTTGTTTCAGGTTTAAGGCTCAGCAGACTCTGGTCCAAACAAAGAATGCTGAAATTGAAGGAAGTGGTCTTTCCAGTGACCAGCAAGTAGTACACAGAACAGGACAAGGACAGCCAGTTTTGTAACTTTGCCTTGAAAGAAAACAGAGTCATGAATCATCCAGAAAAAAAGTGTCATAAACTTTGGTTACAGGACATGGTTATCAATTTCATCTGTACCGGAACACGGAGCTACAGCTGGGGGTGTAATGGGGGTCTCCCCAAGGATGAGAGGGACTTGTTTCTCTTTACATCCTGCTTCACCTCCATCTGAGGTCATTCGAGAAGCTCCCTAGAGCTGATGGCCTTTGCCTGGGCCTCCCAGTTCATGCAGAACAGGAAGGGAATGGGGAGAAGAGAGTTCTCCACTCCATGGGATGCCTTTCCCACCACGGCTTGCAAAGTGGTCCTGTGTCTGGGGGAAAGACCCCTTTCCTCGGGATGCTCTCATTTCCCAGAAGCAGCTCTCAGCCTGGACGGCTCCAGTCCAGTTCCTTCCAGCTCCCAGAGAAAGGAGATGAAGATAAGCAGGGTATTTTTCATAGGCAAGTTACATTTTGTCAGGGACTTAAAAAAAAATTATGACATTAGGTCCTTCCTAATTTTTTGATTTGCCAAGCTGGGGGACATATACTTGCAATTCCAGCCCACTAGGAGGCTGAAAGGCTGGAGGATCACAAGTTTGAGACCACCTTAGGCAACTATGCCTTAGTGACATCCTATCTCAAAATTGGAAATGAACAGTTTCTAAAAAGCGTAGTGTGAAGGCCCTGGATTCAATCTCCAGTATGGATGGATGAGGGGAGACTTTGATTTAGTAAAATAATGTTGATAGACCAAAGTTGTTTTTTTTTTATTTAAAGTATATTTTTACTTGGCAAATTAAGAGTTGGCTGACTGTGTTGATCCCTGGATTCTACCAATCTTAAGCTATTTCAGGGTCTGAGAACACCTGGCCCAGGACACCAGGCCGCACCCACGGAGGCTGGAACATTCAGCCAGGGCACCTGCTTCCTCCCTCTGCCGCAGGCCCCTGGCACTCACCCTGCCAGGCTTCGATGTTCAGATCTGGACCTTGCTCCAGAGAGTCACCTCAGTCGCTCTCATCATGGGATATGGAGCTGTTCCTTTCTGCCACTTCCTCAGGAGTCTCTCAGAAGGCGACGTGATAAACTGACTCATACTATGCCAGGGACAGGAGAGACCGAGTTCATGGTCTCGCCGGAGGCCCTCAGATTTTAGTGGAGTATTAAAACTTAATTCGAACCAATGAATAGTAGAATTTCAAACCCTTCCACGGGGCAATGGGAGAAGTATACTTATTTTTCAATAGATGGCCTTCTTCTAAAATCCAACCACACCTCTCAAATTACTGACATAAACTGCTAGAGGGGAGACTGGAGTAATAAGTGACTCTGTCTTCTGGATCAAAATGTTGTAATCTACAGTGAAAAGAAATCTCGACCTTCTTGCTCCCGTCTCCAAACTGGATTAATCCAGCAATCTCACCCCCTGCTGCCCCAGGCAGAGGAACAGCTCAGAAGTCACGTTGGGAGGACCCAGTTTCTCGAAAGCCTGTTACTCCTGGCAGAGTGAATCGTCCTGCCCACAGCCCAATCCCAGGGCCTGCGTGGTGCCAGGTGCAAAAGAAGATAAACAAGTGAGCCATTGGGTATACGGCACCGGGTTAAATATAGCCCAGCCCTCATGGAAACTTTTGCTTAGCCTTCTCTTGGGGCAAGGCAGACGCTCAATCCCTGCAAAGGTTTGAGACTGTGATTGCATGAATCCTGATCACAAACATCCTGAGGTTACCATTCACCCCCTAAGGGAACCTGGGTACAACCAGGAAGGGGAGAAACTCCCCAGAAAGGCCCAGGAAGACAGGTGCAGCCCCACAAACACTGAGCTGTCTCAGGAAGCCCCTTTCCTGAGTCGTCCAACAGTTCTCCTTGCACATGGGATAAAAGTACAGTCTGTATTGTGTCCTGATGGGAAAAATATAGACAGGATCTGGGACAAAGCAACTCACTCTTTTGTTCCCTTGGACACTCAATACAATGAACAGTTTTCTGCATCACATGGGGAGAATTCTGAGCGCTTTGTTTCTGTGGAAGTGGGACAGGCAGAGTGGGAACATCTGTCAACCCCCCCGAAATGCTTTCGTGCGATGGCAGCCGGGTGACAGTGGATAGGAAGAGCCATTTTCCCGCAAGCCAGGGGTTCTGAAGTGCAGTCTGGATCACTGGCCACAGTATTACCTGGGAAGTGTCAGGCAGGAGGCTTCTCAAGCCCCAGGACCCGCTGAAACACCAATTCTAGGTGGACTCCAGCCAGCTTCTAACAACCTCCGCAGGAGTTTCAGATCAGGGGCCGTTTGAGAGCCACTGTTGTAAGGCTTTACCTTGGAGTTCCTGACGGGGCCATGGGCCACAGACAGGGCCATAGTTTTACATGACCTAAAATTCAGGGATGACTCAGCTGCCAGCGACATCCCCAGTATGGCCAGGCCAGGAGGGAGCTGTGCAGAGCAGGTGCAGGCCTTGAGGCCAGCCTGTCCGGCCCAGCACCCTGTCTCCGCCAGCCTCAGCCCCAGGTCTGTGAGGACCTGACCCAGAGTCCTGGCACCTCCCCAGGGAAAGGGCTGTGTCCTCTCAGGCTCCCAATCTATTCTTAGTTCCAATCCGCGCAAATCCACCCGCGCCAAAGGGAAGCTTCTGCGAACTTTCCAAGGTGGGTTAACTGTTTCAGAGCAGAGCAGGCCCCAGCACTTCTCAGAGCCGCTGGACCCCGCGGGGCTCGTCCCGGAGCTCCAAGGCGAGCCCTGGGCTGGTGGTCCTGTCCTCCTCGAGGCCCGTCCCCGCTCTGCAGCAGAACCTGGTCTGCGTCCCAACCTGCGTCCCAGTCCCCGAGGCTGGAGGAGGATGTGCCCTGATTTTGAAAAAAGCTGTGCGCACTTCAAGGGCTTCACCCCTTTGATTTGGGGCTTGGGTACGACGCTGCTGGCCTAATTAATTCATTTTCTTTTCTGTCCAAAGTGGAAACCCGAGTACAGGGATGCAAATCAAATACAAACCGGCTCTGGGCGTCAATACTCTGGACAATTAAAACAAAGAGCGCGGCGGCGGCAGCGGCGGCACCGCACAAAACCCTCGGGAAACATCCAGAACGTGTCGCCAATCAGCCGGAGGGGTGGGGCGCAGCCCGGACCGCCGAGCGCGCAGGAAGGCGGCCCCAGCCCCGGCGGTGGACAGGTGGAGGTGGGCAGGGTCAAAACCCAGCATTCAGGACGGGAAGCTGGGCGGCGGCGGGAGCCAACTCCAGGGGGCACACGCGTCCCGCGCCCTGCGGGAATGGCGCCCCGGCCAAAAAGCAGCCGCACAAACCCGTCGCCAGGGCGGGAACCCGGCTGCGGCCGAGGGGAGACAGTGGGTGGGAAAGGCAGGCGCGAGCAAGGGAGGGGACTTGGCGAGAAAGATGCGGAGGAGAGGGAGAAAGTGGAGGAAAGAGGGGGCGAGGAAGGGGTAAAGTGGGGGAGCGGAGGGAGAGGGAGCGCGAGGGGAGCGAGCGCCGAGCGGAGGGACGAGGCCCGGGGCGGGACGGCCGGCCTCCACCTGCGGGGCGCCCCCGCCCGAGGGGGCCGAGGGAGCGGCCGGGAGGCGGGCCGGGCGGGAGGCGGGAGGCGGGGAGCGGGGGGACGGGCACAGGAGGCGGGGAGGAGCCGCGCGGCGGGGCTGCGGGGGCGGCGACGGCGGGAGCGGCCGTGGCGACGCCGGCGGGTCCGGCGGTGGCGGCAGGTGGCCCCGCGCGGCGGCCGGCCCGGCCGGGGGCGGGCGGGAAGGTGGCGCCTCGGGCGGGGGCCGGTCCTGCACCAGGTGACCTGTTCCGGCCGGGAGCCGGGCGGCCACGCCATGCAGCGGCGCGGCGCGGGGCTCTGGTGGCCGCGGCGGCAGCAGCGAGCCCCGCCGCCCTCCGCGCCCGGCGTCCGAGCCGCAGCCATGGCCCCCCCGGGCGGGGGTGTCCCTCCGAGCCTCGGAGGCCGCCCAGCCGGCGCGCTGCTCCTGCTCTGCTATCTGGTGAGCGCTGGACCTGCCGGGTCCTCCCCGCGCGGGGCCCCGGGGACGCGGGTTGGGCGGCCAGGGACCCCCGGCGCGCAGGGCGGGCGCGGGCTGCTAGTTGTCGCTCTTCGCCGCCGCGGAGCCGCGGGCGCTCGGGCACCTGGATGGTTCCCCGGTGCCCAGAGCGGCGCGGGCACCGGACTTGCCGGCGACTCTGTCGATCCGGTCCCTCGCGGTGCCTCCGGTTGTCGCCGCAGACCCGAGGTCCCTCTTGCCCCCCGCCCCACCTGGAGCCTCAGCAGCCAGCCTGCGTCCGCTCTCTGCCGCCGGCCCCGCTCCGAGCCCTCCCACCCTTCCCGGCCCTCCTCCAGAGCCCCTTCTGCCCTGCCCAACTTCGCCCCTTTCTCTCTGCTCTTGCCCCCCCTTCTGCCTGGTCTTCACGGCCAGGATGGTTTCCTACCAACGCACCTCGCATTTCCAGCGCTCCTCAACTCCTCCCTGGTCACTCCAGCTAAGTTGCGGATGCCAGAAAGAAATGTAGTTCTTTGTAACACGTTTACCGCCAGAGTGGTGACTTTAGCTGCGTCTTGAACGCTGTCATTTCAGAGACTGGCTTATGCGTGTCACTTTGCAATTGGCACACTTTCTGGCTTCTGTTGTACTCATCACCTAAACGGTAGTATCCGATTTTTCAGAACCAACTCATAAATTCCAGTCACTGGGACCCTCAGGACACAAGGGGGGTGGAGTTCTCAGCTTTCATGGCTTGTTTCTTCCTGTGTTTGAACTCTCTTAAACAATAGTCAGTTTGCAGAAGGCGGCACCCTCACCACCCAGCCTACCTTGTGCTCCAGGATCCTGGACAAACCTAGGGTTATCTTGCCATATATTACTGTAAATAAATGAAATGGAAAATGCTGAATCACAAAACTGATGTAATAGGAAATTCACAGAATACTGAAAAAAAAAAAAAAACCCAACGAATTGAGCAGTGTCATTGTCCAGAATTCTCATTTGTTTTGACATTGTCATTATTTGGAATAGTTTCTTCCAGAAATTAAGAGCCTAGGGGATCCTGGCAGAAATTAAATTTTGATTCTACCAAAAATTGACACTCAAGCCTGAGTTGTTTTTTTGTTGTTTTGTTTTTTTAAAGACTCTTTACTTTTTGGACGTTACATTTCTTGGAGCAAGAAGAGTGTAAAAATGCAAATTGTCACTCTGCCTCTGCATCTACCTGTTGAGCAATCCATTCCTTCACTTGTATTTCAAAAATGAGGCAATACCAAATTTTGTGGTCGGATCTACTTCATATTTTCATAAGAAGTTGTCAGTTAACATGAGTGATTTTCTTCACCCAAGGGATATTATTATTTAATATTTATACCACAGGGTTACAGCACACAGGCTCATAAATAAAACTGTCGTGACACATGACAGCGCCTCAGTTTAAACAGCCGATCCCTGTGCACGAGGCGCTGCTGGTGACCCACGGAGGCAGCAGCGGTGCAGTCGAGCAGTACATGCGTGCAGCGTTCTGGCGGGGAGGGCTGGAAAGTTCTAGGTGGGAATCTCAGGGCCAGGCGAGGAGGCCCCTTCTGCATGGGCCACGAAATCAAGGGACGAGTACAAAACCTGAAGACCTGTGTACTCTGGGGACAGAGACCGGAGCCAGCACAGCGGTTCTGAATGGGCCGGGGACCCTGTATAGCAGGTCGTGGAGGTGAAGGGACTCTGTGGAGCCCGGAGGGAGGGGGCCAAGTGCGAGGCAAAGCTCTGCAAAGAGAGATTATAGAAAATACAGTAATGTGGAAAATAAGTAGAGCATGGACGAGCGTTGCCGCAACGCGGGAAGGCGCGGATCTTGGAGCATCATCCAAGGGAACTGTCAGCGCTGCCTGCCTTGTATGCCTCCAGGATGGTGCCGATAAGCTCTGGAGAAGAAGGCCTTTGATAGGCGGGAGAACTCAGAAAGTGGTGCACCCCGGGGTATCGAAAGCCTGCCTTGGAAGGTGGACTCTGGGTTTTGATCTGAGTGCCGAGCAAGTGCTGGGAATTGCTCTCTCCAGGTGTATTCTCCCAGAGGATTTGAGAAGGGTTACCTGATCTGGGAGAGGCTTAGTGTGTCAGCGTCTGTGTGAAACACCTAAAAAGCACAGAGTGAAAAATAGTGCAAATGCATTATTGTGTGCGTTTTATTCAAGCGAGGAATACTTCCTGGAGGAAGTGATGGGGACACAGATGCAGAGCAGAAGGGCTGTGCGGGGTCTCAGCTATGGGCAGACACCAGACAGCAAAGGCCCTTCTGACATTTGGAAGCCTGGAGAGTGATCATAATAGTAATTGATTGTGTCTAGTCATTTGTAGGCCTTTTTCACTACTAATTTTAGAAACAGCCTTGTGAGGTAGGCACTATTACGATCACCATTGGAATTGGAAATGGGGTAACAGAGGCCCAGAGAGGTTAAGTAAGTTGCCCTAAACCACACAGGTAGTTTGAGATTAAACCAAATCTGTCTGAGCTCAGGGCCTCATCTGGAGCCCATGTTAGTTTATTGCTTTCTGGATTGTGCTGCTTGTAACCTATTCCCCCCATGCATAAATGTACAGTCCATTAGCAGAGCTCTAGCAATTAGAAGCTACTGTGCAATTGGCCAGGATGTGAGGTCATGTCTAAAATAACCTAAAATATACAAAGCAGGAAGCACGGTCCGCAGAGTAGAAGCAGGATGTCGGGGGGGGGGGTGGTGAGAGAGAGAGAGAGAAAAGCAGAAAATATTTGTCATGAGTAATGGAGAAGTAAAAAATTGTGTCTTTACAGAGTCCCATGGGTTTAGCATTCGAGTGTGTGACCATGTGTCCCAAGTTTGTAGTAAGTGTGCCTTGGAATGTATTCAAGAGCCAAATTGTCGCTCGTTTGGAGTCCAATTCTCGTTCTGTGTTAGCTTGTCCAGAAGGCTAGAGATTGGCAGTGCGTCCCCAAGGCATGATCGTGCTGAAGAGAGGGGCACCTTCCTCCCCCACCGGCTGGGACAGAATAACCTTCGGTATCAGCCCACGAGAAGGACTGTGACTGTAGCTAGGATACTGCCAAAGCATGAATAATTGTGATGAGGCCTGAAAGATAAGTCACGGAACGATGCCAAGTAGATTTCTGCAAGCATGATCCCTGGTTCCAGTGACTGCCAGAAAATTCGGAGGTCAGCAAAGGTCAAGATGCAGAGAGCCTCCTCTGTGAGGCCTGGAAAGCAAAGGTAATGAAACTGCTTCCACAGAGCTCGCTGGAGCCCAAGAGCCTGGTACACAGAGGGCCACCAGGACCACACTGCCCAAGAGACACCCTTGATGATGTTTTTTGCACCACAAATGCTTATCTTGTTCTGTGCTAGGCCAGAACCAGCCAGGGCTGCCTCAGCCCATCTGGAAGACTGGGGCTTCTGCGAGGCAACCAGTCTACTCAGAACTCCAGTCTCAAATGTCTGATTTTTCCTTAAGTGAGAAAATAAATCTCACAGTGGCCAATATTGATGTCAGTGATAGTGCTGACCTATTCAAAGTGGACATCTGCACTTGTTAGACATCCAAGGAACAAAGAAATAAGAGGATGTTAGCAGCACTGAGACATGTATGGATGCTTGGCAGGCCGTGGTGGTGCAGAGTCTCTAAGTGGCCACATGTCATCCATTACCACCCATGCAGGAGTATTCATTAGCCCCTCACAACACACGATGTAGGGCGATCAAAACAAACTAAGAGGCCTTCAGTTGTTTAGCTGGAGCAAGAGTGATTACGGCTGTTTGAAATACAGAGTTAATGCTGAAATTTCATGGCAGCCAGTACCCTCCCTGTGCTCCCTAGTCATAAAATCTCCCGTGCTATGCATGGCCTGTGCCTTTTGCCTATTTCTTCTGGCTTCCTTTAGAAAAAGCAAAGGAGTCTGAGCAAAGGTAGAAGGGAAGAAAGAACCCAGGCAGCTCGCTGAGAAGATGGATAGACTCAAGGAGTCCATAAATAGCCTAAAGTGAATTCCAATCCCTGTTTATTGGCTCATCCCATCCGTCCAAGAGGGAGTGAGGGCGGGGGGGTATTCGGCATGGGAGGAATTGCTGACAAGGATCTTCGGGCAGCCCTGGCCTTCCAGCTACCCCGGAGGGGATACTCAGGCTGGCCGGTTGGTTGGCTCATTCCCATGTGTCTCTGCTTACAGTGACATGTATTTCCCCCAGACTTGAGGCACATGGATAGATGGAAATTTATATCCTTTTCCTCCAAGACAGAAATATGTAAGTCTCAAGATTCCCTCACCTGTAGCCAGAAAGTGGTGACAGGTAAAGGCGAGTGGATGAGTGGAGAGCATCATTTTTGGAGTTTCTTGAAGGCCAAGGCCTACTATCTCTGACTTCAGCGTCAACTATAAAGATTCAGATTTTGGTTCCGCTTTTCAGTGGCTGCTTCATGCTGAGCAGGTTACTCTCTCACTCTGGATCTGCTGCAGGCCTTCAGCTCTAACATAGGGACAATTGTGTAGAGGTTAGAAGTGAGACTTTCTTTAAAGTTGTGTTCAAGAGGCTGAGGTTAGCAAGGAATGAGAACAAAGATTTAATGCACCTGTCTCAATGTCCAGCACACAGTAGGACCTCAAGAAAATAAAACCCAAATCATCCTTAGGTACGTTGGCATGATGTGAGTTAGAAAGAAACAGCAAGCACACTGAATAGTACCGGGTTGGTCGTAAACAGCCCGGGATATTGATCTTTGCTGTCATGGTTCCTCCTGCTGGCTCACCGAGGGTTTGGGAAGGAATAGCGCTTGACTGGAAAATGTTTCCCAAGGCACATTTTGATTTTTCAAGTCCTTATTGACATCATCGTCTGTGCTGCTTAATTGCATGCTATGTTGACATTAATAGAATTTTTGCTTATATCTAGTCAGCAGAAATTAGGGAGGAAAATAGGCCTTTTAAGCCAATATAATTACCTTTTGGACCTAGGGAAAGTTGGATCCAGTCAGTTTGGAGAGGAGGTCCACTTCGGTGCCTGATGGTCTGGGAGAGGTGAGAGTAACTGTAACTAATACTCAGTTGCAGTTCATGGCTCCAGCCTGCTCAGGTACATGTGTAAGTGCAAATGAGCCTCCCACAGCGAGACGTGAGTGATTTAAGATTTTCCAATCTCTGGCCTTCCTTAAATACCAAGCGGATCACATAGAGAACAGAGCCAAATTTCCCTGCTCTTTGGCACGGGGTTATTTGAATCGAGTCTCTCTTTATTGATTTTGTGTAAAAGAGCCAAATGCAGTCATCCTAAAAGAAGTTTAGGCCCTGTTGATAATTTTGGTTTTTTCCATCCCTAAGATACACGAATTTGTTTCTTAATTCCCAGGCCAAGTGCATGCATTTAGGTCTCCCATCCTGAATACACATGAACTGCTCCTTTCTTTTCTTTTTTAAAAACATGACAATATACACTAGCAGAATCATTTGTGCTTTATGATTGTATAGGATGTCATCAAAGTCAACTTTGATTAAGGCTCATTTCTGCTAGATACAGATAATTGAGGACCCAAGCATCTCTCAGCCCCAGCCCTGGGTGTGCAGAGCAGATCGGCAGTGTTTGAGGTGGCTACTTAAGGTGGCTATGTGGCTGCTTATGTGGACTAATGTGAGTGACACGAAAGTGCCCCCTCCTCTCAGAACATCTTGCTTGGAGCCGCAGAGCATGTGGGCTGCGCTTCTCAGGCTTTGTCTGTAAAGCTGGAGTGGAAATGAGGATGGGTGACACGGCTTCTGTTTTTCCATTGCCACATCATCGTGGATGAACCTGACAGATGAGCAGAGTCCAGCAGGAGGGAGAAGGATTGGAAATTTTAAAGTTTTTAATTTGTAGTTTTGGTGTGTGAAAATGAAAAAGTTCCAGAACATAGGGGTGCTGCCTGAAAGGTCTGGAGCCAAATGGGCAAGGTGGATCCCAGCGTAGCCCTTCCTGTATCTCACAGTCCTGCGTTATCTGTGAACTATCCCCCTCCCCGTGCCTGGTGAGAGTCCAAATGGCAAGTCCACTTTGGAAAGAGTTAATGAGGCTGGTTGCAAACTGCTCCTCACTGGAAATTCGGGGGCCTGAGTGGGGCTGCAGGGTCTCACGATTGGAGCACATATTTTGGGTTAGAGGTAGGAGCCCCTAGGACTGGGGAGCATCGACAGGGGACAAACCACTGAGACTTCTGTAGATCCAGATCCCACAGCCAGGATTTTACTTCACCAAGAAATATTTCACTGAGTTCTTACTGTGTGCCAGGCTCTGCCCTAGACGCTGGAGACATGACAGTGACATGGACTCTGGCTTCATAATTTCTAGACAAAGGAACTGGAGGGTAATTTTTAGCTTATGTTAATGCAACCTGGCACGTGGAAATACCTGCGCAGGGTGGACACGTGTCATGCCTGTAGCTGGAACTCTTCAAGTTAATTGCCTTATTTTCCTGGCAGGAAATAGCTTATAACCACACACATGACTTGAGCCAGGAAATCAGCTTCAGCTTAATCAATATTTAGAGTGTGATGTGTTGCTAATCGGTGTTGGTTTTGTATATAAGGGAAGTGGCCACAGCTCCTGAGGTAGCAGCTGCCCATGAGGCTGCGCCACCCTGGGCGGAGCCAGCTGCCCCTCACCGCAGAGCTGCCCAAAGCAGGAGACTCTAAGGCTCCCGCGAGAGGCTCGGCCTGTGCTCTGCACAAGCCACAGAGGTGACTGGAGGGGCTTTCTTTGTCATCCCTGTTGTACGACAGAAACGTCGCTCAGTCTCTGAAGTTGCTCCAGAGCTCCTCTTCCCTGGTTCTTGCACTATCACTCACAGAACTGTCACTCACCTCTCAGTCCTTGAGCTTCTATCCTGTGCCCAGCCTGACCTCAACTTCTCATTCGACTTATATTGTTTCTGAAGCAAGCAATGGCAAGATGTCAACATGCACTGCCTAAGAACTTCAGAAGACATGGCTTCGAGCCATAGACTGAGTGTGTCTGAAATCGAGCTGGTCACCCCGCTTCTCCTGCATGGGAAGTCCTTAGGAAGCCTACCTTCGGTCAATTTGTGTGCTTCAAAACTGTCTTGAATCAAAGTTTGATAAATGGACCATGACACCAAACTACGGCCCATGAGCCAGACCAGCCAGGTGCCTGTGTCTGCAGACAGAGCTTTGTGACCACAGCCACACCTGCCCAGTTGCATGTCCAACCTATGGCTGCTCTCAGGAAAGCCGCAGTCAGGTTTCCTAGCTAGGACCGATACACAGTGGCTGGAAACACCTCGGAGGAAGTTAGCCTTCTACCCACGCAGCTTCTGCATCCTCAGATTCAACCCAGGACTCCTGCCCCTACATTGAATCTCTCCTGAACATGTGCAGACCTTCTGTTATTGTTCTCTAAACAACACCATATAACAACTACCTAATAGCATTCAGATTGTATTAGGAGTTACAAGCCAGCTATAGGTTATTTAAAGCATACGGGAGGCTATTATCCTTAGCTTATGTGCAAATACGATACCATTTTCGAGGTGGGATTTGAATGTCTGTGGGTTTCGGTATCCTTGACAACTCTGGGACCAGTCTCCCAAACACACTCCCAATCTCCCAAGGCTCTACTCTCTGTACATCTGGCCACTTTTCCCAGAAAAAGTCTGTTGACCTCACATGTAGAATGGTGCCATCCTGTAGACAATTCGAGCCTCATACATAATTTTCTGTTCAGTAGTTGACACATTCAAAAAGTAAACAGCTCATTTTAATGTTTATTTAACTTGATGTATCCAAATGTTATTTTTTTTAACATGCTATCAGTATCCAAATTTTAAATGAGACATTTCACAAGCTTTTTTTCTTTAATACCAAGGCTTTGAAATCTACCTTCGAGTGCATCTCAGTTAGGACCAACTGCGTTCCAAGGGCCTTATCTCCGCCATGTTGGGTGGCAAATGTCTAGAACTAAGTGTTATTGGATTTACTTGCATTGTGCTTGGGACTTTGAGTGAAGTGAACATAAGATAAACTTTCTCTGAGGGTACAAAGACCTTTGAACCAGAACCCGGAGCGAAGGCCTGGCAGGGGCCGGGCAGGCGCACACATCCTGCTTGTCCTCAGTGTCACCAGCGGGTACACCAAATCCAACTGAAACCAGGCCCCTCAGGCTGTGCATATCAATACGCAAAAGTGTGACTGGTGCGTTTATAGTGATCGGATGTAAAATAGTGAGCTAGATTATTATTAACCACTTCGCAAGCAAGTGTGGTGAAGTCAGACACTCTTTGTTCAAGAAATTTTCACTGAAGTTTGTGGTACTATGATTGTGATGGAAAAGAGTCAAAGTGAGAGGATTTTGTCTGAATGAGTTTTAAGGTGGACTTGAAAAGAAGAGGGAGCAGTGTGGAGTTATCTTTCAGAAGAGGATACAGTTTAACACACCACGGCTGGTCCTGGACTCCTGGACTCGGTGCCCCCCGGAGGGATTTAGTCCCTGCCACCCGTCTGCAGCTTCCATGGATGCTACTATTGCTGGCTTTGGTGAAAACTTTCTCACCCTAAGGGCTGGTTGGGCTGCATCCCACCAGGAGAAAGGACTCTCCAAAGCTTCTGCATTGACACCCAGGCCAGGTCCTCTGTGTGCGGGAGCAGAAGCAGAAGTGAGAGCCAGCCTGGGTTTCTGCAGCTCTCTCTGCAGCTGGGTTATGGGAGAACCACAGTCTCAGCTGTCATGCCCTCATCGGAGCAGTGCAGAAGTGGGCCAGGCCACCCCAGGGTTCATCCCTGCACTTCCAGTTATGAAATTATTGTTATGTTTGTTTTCTCCCTGTAATTCATCACTATAAATAAGACCATAAAACAATTAAGTCTCTTGCTGTGGGGGTGGAAAGTTTAGACTATAAACTCTTTACATATTTCTTCCCACAAGTTTCCCATGACTAATCCAAGGGGATAGCCAGCCTTCCATTCTCTTCCCGCCTTTTGCAGAGACTGTTTTCCATTTTCACTTTTTAGAAGGTTTCCCTGCACCCTTTTTGAATATTTATGTGGTGCAAAATTCAAAAGATAAGAGATATAGTGCAGTGCGCCTCGCCCTTTACCCTCGCCCCAGTCACCACACCCTAATGCTCTCTGTCCGCTGGAGGAAGCACTACTGTGCATACAAAGGAACTTTTTTTAAACTGTATGTGTTGGGCCAGGGCTTTAGCTCAGTGATCCTGGTGCCTGCTGCACAAACTCAAGGTCATAATTTGATCCCTGGTAACTCCCCCGCCAAAGAGAGATTTTTAACTCTGTGTGTGTGTGTGTGTGTAAAACCCAGTGTGGTATTTTTGAATCTGCTTAAAAATAACAAAACACCCAACTCCCCTTAAATTTTCTTTAGAGAAAATTCTATTATCTGTACAAGACCTTTCTCTTTTTATAGCTGTATAGTACTCCAGGGGATGTGCTGCTATCTTTTATTTAGCCAGGCCTGTCTCAGTGGACATTTAAACTTCCCGTCTTCTGCTCTTACAAATAGTGCAGCTGTGAAAAAATCTGTTCATGCACCATTTTGTGCAGACTCAAGTGCTGTTTGTAGGATAAATACCTAGACGCGGGGTTATTGGGCCAGAGGTTGGTCCGCTTATGCTGTGGCCCCACAATGGACATGTTCTAGTCAATGTGACGTGTGACCTTTTCTTCGGTCTCTGGGGTAAAATGGCAGCTCAGCACAGTCTGGCTTTGCTTCTCTCCTACCACGGGTGAGAATTCACTCACTAGTGAGCTGTACCACTGGCTCATTTTGCTAATGGATTGTTAGCTTTGTTTCTAATTGATGACAGTTGCTTTAAAGGGCAAATATCACCTGCTTCTGGGACACCTTCCTTGAGTCTTTGCTGCCAATACAGCCTCCTTCCCTGAGCGGGGATTCAGTGCTCTCCGGAGGCAGAGCGCTCTCTTTCTTTCCCCTCCTGTGGCCGTGGCTGTTCATTCCTCTACCCTCACGGTGTTCCCTGGTCAAACTAAGCTGCTCTGCTGTCCTGAGAATCTGCTGTAGCTCTGCAACTTCTTGTTGGCTTTTCCCTTGCGTCTGCCCCTGAAGATCTTCTCTTCATCCCTCAGAGCCCACCTGACATGCTGTTTCTCCCATAGAGCCTATCTTAGCCTTGCCCCCCACCCCCTCCCTGTTACTTTGTCTTGAAATTGTGCTCCTTTGAGCTCATTTATTGTTTGTCCCAAGCATTGACTGTTCTCCATTTATGTCTATTTGTAGACATGCTTTCCTCATAGCACATTTCAGTCCCGTCCACCTTTGTCTCCCCACAGCTCTAAGGCAAAATGGAACAGAGGAGGCCTGTGTCTTCCTTTGGAGGAGACCAGAGACCTTTCTCTTTAACCTGGCAATAGAAATACTCACAACATGAATCTTACCATGTTAGCCATCGTAACCAGGCAGTCATGTTAAGTTACCCGTCACATCCTGTCTCCAGTGTATTGTCATTGTGACCCTGGAACTCTGGACCTAAACACCCTGTCCACAGCCCCCGGCAACCCCTGCTCGACTTTCTGCCTCTGAGTTTCACTACTCTGGCTCAAGTGGATCCTATGCAGCCTGTTCTTTTGTTTCTGCCTTGTTTCTCATAGCAGGTCTGCAAGATTCCGAGTTATAGCATGTAGCAGGATCCACTCGGTTGTGCCATGTGTGTGATTTTATTATTCCCCCAAACACTGACAGACAGAGTCGCTTTTAGCTATTGTGAATAATGCTGCTGTGAACATGGGGTACAAATCCCTCAAATCTTTGCTTTCAACTCCTAGGGGTATTTACCTAGAAGTAGAATTGCTGGGTCAGATCATGTGACTTTTATATGTTGCGTTTTAGAAAGAAACTGCCATAGTCTTTTCCATAGCAACTATACCATTTGACATTCCCACCAGCAGTGCACAAGGGTTCCAATTTCCCCATACTCTTGTAATTTATAATTTTTTTTTTAAATAGTAGCCATCCTAATGGATGTGAAGTGATACAAAGTAACCTTTCTGCTATTATGTTTTAGATACCTGAATCACAAAGACATCTTTAGAAGAGCTCTTAGCACCCATATTTCAGGGCCTCGCTTTCAAAACGTTACCTTGATTTCATAATCATAAGCTTCCTGGTGGGCTTGGTTATTGAAAGAAGTAGCTAAGCGAATACAGAGTTGAAATCTTTCTTGGCACACGTAGCACCACTCACGGCGAAGGAGACAACACGTTCGTGGTCCAAGTTGCCTGTGTGTGATTGGAGAAGCAAGGACAGTCTGCTGGTCCGTCAGTGCTGTTCGCTCATCCGGGTTTTGCACTTAGGGGAGAAAAGGGCCGGGTCGGGCTGGTTCCCTTGTGAGTGGCCTTTGAACTTCTCTCTCTGCCTTTGATTTGGCAGCATCTGCCTGGCATTTGAAGTCAGGACCACAATTTGAAAATGTCTGAAGCCAGGTTCTCTCCGTTTCTTTCTCAGGCTCAGTCGCTACTGGATTTGTTGTGGACTGGCTCCTCCTTTTGGGAGCCAGCTCTGGAATTATTGCCACATTGCTTTGAAAGTCGCATTTTATCAGCAGATGCTACTGAGCATGGGGAGCGTGTTTAATGTGGCCTGATCTTCATTTGTGTGTGTTTTTTCTCCAGTCATCTGCTAGGGCTTCTGACAGCGCTTCTCTCTACTTTGGTTCCTTTAAATGTTCCCCCACTACCACCCCAAGAAAATATTGTGTGTGTCAATAGGATGATTTTGTTTAACTTCCTGTATTTCTTATATTTTTTCTCCTTTTCAGAATTTTGTACCATCTTTGGGTAGACAGACTTCCCTGACGACAACAGTGATACCCAGAGCGGAGCAGAGCATGGCTTACAAAGACTTTATTTATTTTACTGTCTTTGAAGGAAATGTACGCAACGTATCTGAAGTCTCTGTCGAGTATTTATGTTCCCAGCCTTGTGTTGTCAATTTGGAGGCGGTTGTTTCTTCCGAGTTCAGAAGTAGCATCCCTGTGTACAAAAAAAGGTGGAAAAATGAGAAGCATCTTCACACCAGCAGGACTCAAATAGTACATGTGAAATTTCCAAGCATCATGGTTTACAGGGATGACTATCTCCTCAGACACTCCATTTCCGTGTCCGCAGTGCTGCTACGAGCCTGGATCACTCACAGACCTAGCGGCACAGACCTGAACGTGAAGTGGGAGGAGAGCTGGCCGCACACTGTGGCGAAGAATTACACTCTGCTCAAGACAGTCCCGCCTTTCGAGCGCCCATTCAAAGACCATCGAGTGTGCCTCGGCTGGAACACGGGCTACCTGTGGCGGCTCTGGGCGGACAAGATTCCACAGTGTCCTCTGGAGAACGGTAGGTCGCCTGCTGTGGTGGAAGCCTACCCTCGGCTCTTCAGATAGCGCGTGTCGGCACAGGGAGGCAGGAGACCAGGCTTATTTAGCAGCACGAGGATGAGGAATGTAGAGGGCACCTGGAGTCTGTCCTTTTGGTCTTGGGGGCAAAAGGAGAAAAAGAGGAAGAGAGGAGAAATATCAAGTGAGAATAGAATGGAAGTCGAAAGCCCGGGATGGATCAAGGGGCCATGGACGAGAGCTTGGAAAGGTTCAGGTTGGAGGAGGCAGCCACACTGTGGAGCTAAAGTCTGGGAAGATCTTCCTGCCATCCCTGCCCCCACCCCATCCCCTGGACTTCTCTATTACTGTTACTGTTCTGGGGATTAAACCCAAGACCGTTGCACTGAGCCATATCCCCAGTCTTTGTTTAGTTTTGTATTTTGAGAAAGGCTTTCACTGAGTTCCTGAGTTGCTGAGGCTGGGCTCAAATTTGGGATTCTCCTGCCTCAGCCTCCTTGGGTGCTGGAATTATGGGTGTCATCACCATACCAAGCTTGAAGCTTCTGTTGTTTTTAAAGCAGCATGTTTTATTCCAGAGGAGATGAGGCCCTGGAGGAATCTTTGTGTCAGGCAGGGGAATTGTATGGTAACATGGTCTGGCTTCCACTCCTGCTCAGCCACTTTCTCTCTGTGTATTTGTGTACTCTCCACGCCTCAGTTTTCTTACGTGTGAAAAGGAACAAGTGATTTCCTCAGAGCAGAGTGGGGAGTGAAATGAGCCGGCGTTGCTCAGCATCTCATCAGCACTCTGTAAAAAGTAGCTGTGATGATGGTAAAGCGCACATCTGCATCTTCCCTGAATGTTCCTCGGTGACAGTGTCTGCGGGACCCTAAAAGGCTCTGGGACCCTCACAGTCTCCCCTAAGCCCCAGGGCTGACGGAAGGGTGCGTTTAGAGGGACTTGATGATCCGGTGGCACGTGCAGCCTGGGGACGCTGATCTCCCACCAGCTGTGCTTCTCTGCCAGGCCCAAGCCAGGTAGACCCCTCCCTACGTCTGCTGTCATTTCCTGAAGAGCAGCCCCATTATCACCTGCGACAGAACTGCTCGGCGCTCTGCCTGAGTGTGAATACACATGCGCAGGTCCTGCCTCCCTCTGCTTGGGACCTAGGAGGCAGCAAATGCAGGCGGCTCAATGTCCCCCAACACTTAAACTTCAT
This sequence comes from Petromus typicus, assembly GCA_004026965.1. Taxonomy (NCBI): domain Eukaryota; kingdom Metazoa; phylum Chordata; class Mammalia; order Rodentia; family Petromuridae; genus Petromus; species Petromus typicus. The sequence goes on along the minus strand of PVIR01007754.1, from coordinate 20,431 downwards.
CCCAGGAGCGGGCGAGTGGGATTGATGCTGCGGTGACTGTGGCTGGACTCCGTGGCCTGGGGCAGCAGACCCTCCCCTAGGATTTAAAGAGGCTGGACCAGGGACACGTGACTGGGTGACGCATGCTCAGTGCTCTCCTCCGGCTGTACTTAGCTTCCTGTCACCTCGGGACATGATTTTAGGACACTGTGCTTGTGAGGCAGGTGCCAGGACCCCTCAGCTAAATCTCCAGCCCTGGACACAATTTCTGGGGAAACAGTGTCAACAAAAAGTGACTGCGTGTCACGAAAGCTTAGCCACCCATTTCTACGGGTCTAATCCACATGCTGTCACAGCAGCGCATTTGACTTTTTAAAGATAAAGCCCCAGGAGTTTTGACTAACACAATAGCAAACAGGACACTATCAGCGATCTAATATCCCTAACTAGAGACTGAAATCATACTCAGCAGGTTGTGCTTTGTTTTGCCAGCGTCGAGTACTGAACCCAGAACGTTTCCGCGGGGACACCTACCCAGTCTGTGTTTTGTTTTTAAATTTAGAGACAGGGTGTCACCAAGTCACTGAGTTGCTCAAGCTGAGTTTGAACTTTCAATCCTCCTGCCTCAGCCTCCAGAGTGTTAGAATTATAAACATGTGCCACCAGACCCAGCTCCTACTAGATTGTACGTGTACTCGTGCCTGTGTGTGTGTGTGTATGTGCCTGTGTGTGTGTGTGTGTGTGTGTGTGTGTGTGTGTGTGTACACATGTGTGGTTCTGCATAGCTTTATTGGCCCCTTCTCTGTTTATGTGCTCCTGACGCAGAGACATTGAGAAGGAGGCCGTTGCCCTTTCTGTGTATGTGCGTATGCGAGTTGCATGGTGGCTAAGTGAGTCTGGAGGAAGTCGGTCTGGATGCATCTTCGTGGTCAGTGTGCGGCCCTCCTCCATCCTGAGCCCCGGGCAGCGGTGTCTCTGCTCGCCTTCCACCCAGAGCCTGCTCGCAGAGCTGAAGGAGGTGCTGGGCGCCACAGCGATGGCTCTGCTTCGCCTCCAACTTCGTCGGGGCTTAATGATTCCATTTCATGTTTGGCAAATCATACATGTCTCACTGAAGAAAGGCTGAGAGCATTACGCTGGGCATGAGAACTAGTCTAATAAAATCATAACAGAGGAAAACCTTTCTGAAGAATTAAAATCATCAAGATGGAAGCACGCTCCGTATTCCTTAGAGCCAGCTCTTCCTGCCGCCGTGAACTGTTTACCCAGAAGTGGAGCGCTTCCTCTCCCTGTCTGTCAAGGACAAGTCCCAGGCACCCGGCAGCCACTGGAGGAAGGTGTCCCCACTGGCACCTTGCTCAGGTGCTGGCCGTGGGACAGGAGCGGCTGGGCCTGGGGCTTGTGCTTCCCAAGGCCTCCTTTTTGCAGCTGTGCTGAAGGGCTGGCTTCAGAACATCACAGAACATGAGTGAGACACAGACCTGAGCTTTGGTGCAGCTGTGTATTTGGTCCCGTCACAGCCTGTGTCTGCCCTGAAGCAGGGTGGGCACCGGGTCACCATGCTTGCCTTTCACTTGTGAAGAGAAGGCAAAGGCCCGTGCTTTGATGCTGCAGAAAGCTGGCATGCCTTCTACCACCACCTTGGCTTAGGACCTAGGCATAGGCTTCGTGTGCCCAGGGCCAGCCTTTGCTAGGCCCTTACCAGGCCACTGGTCTGGTTTTGGGTGGGCTGCGGAGTGTTGTCCAGAGCAGCTGAGTAAATGAAGGATCTAGAATCAGCAGCCAGGCAGGATGCACGTGTCAGGGCTCAGCCGCAGGCCCACCACGCACATGTCCTGCTGCTGCATCCAGCCCAAGGGTGCCAAAGGTGGTCAGGCAGGCACTGCCATGGCTCCACATATTGTTGTCTGTTTCCTGGGGGAGGGGACGGAGGTTATCTGTCATCCCAGAGGAGCCACATGTGTGCCCATGCACAAATTCAATGAAAGAAAGAAATTGGCCACACAGGCCAGCGACTCGGGCCCCAGCCTGCGTGGGACCCCAGGGACTTTTCTGGTTGCTCCCTGAGCTGCATACGAGCCAACAGTGCTGGCCCGGCTTCAGCCCATATGTGTCATGTGCTCAGTCCCTCCTTGCCACGAGTGCGGCTGTTGTCTTATGCGAGCCTCACCCTCCTGGACTCCAGCCACAGCCAAAGTGCCAAGCTCTGGCCTCACTGCCCCCCAGGAGAGAGCACAAGCTGATTACATCACTCCCTGCTTCAGACCCCTCCCCCACTCAGTTATGACCCACTCACACTCCTCACCTTGCCTGGTCCGAGGGCTCTGTCCCTGTCATCTGTTCCATCCAGAGTCCTGCCCACTTCTCCATGGACAGACCAGCTCATTCCCACCGGAAATGCCCCTCCAGATCCCACCTGGATTACTTCCTCCTTTTCTCTTTCAGACCTGGGCTCATTCACTCACCTCCCTGGTGGCCTCACCTGAGGTAGTGACCATGCCCCATCCATCCCCCCCCCCATCAGTGTCTGCCTTAATTTCCTTCAGAGCTTTACCATCAAGGACATCATCATATCTAAAGGGACCTGATTGCTGATTTGCCTATTGATGGTCTTAGACCCTGGAACACAAGCTCCAGGCCAGGGTCCTTGACTGCTCTGTTCAGGTTCCCAGGACGGTGCCCACGTACAGTAGGTGCCAATACTCTTAGCCCAGAGGGAAGGGTAGTTTCTTCATGCCTCTCTCTGGCTGTCATAATGACAGCCATGTGGTCACATTGGCAAGAATGAAGAGATGGGAGGTGGAGCCCGCGACACCTTCCCACCCGTGGACCCCTGGCCACCGCGGCACAGCTTCTGCTGCTGCTTCTTTGTCATTGACCTGTGGGAGCTCAGCTTTCCTGTCACTGACAAGCCTGGGATGCCTGCTACTGCCAGGTGCTGGGGCAGCTCCTTCTATACCCCAGATTATCCCAGCACCCCCGAGCCCATGGACCAACCTGTCCTGCTGCTGCTGTGCACAGCTTCCCGCCAAAATCACTCCTTTATTTCAGTAGCCAGCTCCATTTCCACCTGCCTCCATCCCTGCCTGGAAAGCCATGTGTAAATATGAATCTGTTCTTATTTCCACGACTAGAAATTAACTCTCCACTTCCAGCCTCTCCTTGTTGCTTTCTCTCTGATGATGTGTATCATGTTGAATCCAATGAAATGAAAATTGAGGACCTGCTATGGATCTGTTCTTGATTATGAGACTGGAGGCTCGAGGGTGCAGGCCCTCTCCCCTGTTCTTTAGGGGGTTGTCGGGAGGTGGACACGCTCCCACCGGTTGGTTATAGCCGCTCTCTGCTATGATCCTTGATGACAAAATGATGGAAACTTAAGTCACATGTTGGAGCCAGACTTGACTTGTCTTTGTGAAAAAAAAAAAAAAAAGAGGCCTTGGAGTAGAGCTGTTCAAACCAGTGATGTGATGAAAGTTTTCCTAATTATAAGCAGTATATTTGTCACTTTAAAAAAAACATAGACCTAGTTCCTTTTTCCCCCGTTAATCACCGTAGTCTGAATTTTTCAGTAATAACACTAATTATTGCCTAGCATCTGCATTGCCCTTTACAATTTTCAAAACACTTTTTTTTCAATGCATGTTGTCTCATTTAATCCTTATAATAACCCCATGGGAAAGACAGTATTATTCTCATCTCCTTAACGAAAGGGGAAACTGATGCTCTGGAGTTTAGGTGGGAGTCCAGACTTCTGGCTTCCTTCGACTTTGCTATGCTGCCTCTCAGAAATATGCTAATACAGTCCTAACCCAGGTTCTAAATTAGAAGAGAGCCTTTTTTTAAAGTTGAATTTTTATCGATGTGAATCATCCTGTTTCCTGCACCCCCTGGACTTGGTCTCTTTGAAGCGTACTGGGCTGCGCTGAGCAGCCTCAGAGGCCCAAGGTGGCGGCTGCTTCTTTCTCCTCGCCTGTGCGGAAATATTCAGAGCTTTTCTTCTCTTCTTTCTTCATTGCAAAAGAAGTACATGTACCTGGTGAAAAATTCAAATAGTGTAAAAAGGTTTGGAGTTAAGAATTAAGTTCCACCCACCCCAGTCTGCTGGTTCTTTTCCCAGAAGCAAACTCTGTACAACAGCTTCTTATATCTTCTTCCAGAAATACTCTCTGCACACAGAAGCCTCAAGTTTAGCCTCTCATCTTCATGTGCAAACGAGAGGATACTAGAAACTGCCTTGTACTCATTAGCAATGCAGTAGAGATTTTTCTATATCAGTACCTACCGCATGACCTTATTCTTTTCAACAGATCTATGGCGTTCCATAGCTCAACTGCCCATCATTTATTTAACTTAACTTCTGGCAGTGATCATATTGGCCATTTCTAGTCTTTTCCTTCTAACAAAAAGGCTTCACCAGATACCTTTGTGTAGAGACCTCTGTGCACACATACACATGTGCTTGAAGAATAAATCACCAGGAGTGTAATTATTTCATTCACATGATTCATCGTTGTGAATATTCCACAGTCTCCCAGAGTCACCATTCCGCCTCCCAGTATCCTTTTGGGGGGCACTTCCATGGCTTTTGTTAGGAAGTAGCACTTTTATTCTTTGGCTTTTGCTTTAAAGAAATAAAGCCCCTGATCCCTGATGCCTTTTTAATGCTGTCCATTTGGGAAGTTTATCGAGTTGCCGGTGTTCCAGCTTCACTTCTTAGGTCGAAAATCGGGCTTGCTTTCCCCCTGGGTTTCCCTACAGGCTTCAGTCACACTGGTTCCTTCCATGGAGACTGTAGCTTCTCACACGCGGGCTGAAGGTCTCAGTGGCACTCATGGTAGTGTTGGAAGTGCACCGGGCTGGGCTTTGTTACCAGAGAAGTAGGAGCAAGGCATGTGGGTGAGGGCTCTGGAACTAGAGAACAGGCTGTGTGATTCCCTCGACCCACCCACAGAGGGATGAGGTTCAAAATGCTTAACAAGCAGGAACAGCCCCAATGCTGACAGAGTGTCCTGGAGGCCACAGCTGAGCCAGGTGGTGGCCTGCAGCAGAGGCCAGGGTGGAAGATCCTGTTAAGGGCCCTGGAAAGTTCAATGCCAGCTTGCTTCTCTGACTAGCAGAGGAATGCTCAGTGTGTTGGCAACGAACCGCCCATGTAGGGACGCCGTGGGACATCAGCCCAGGCCCTCTCACAGTACCTGTGAGATGCAGTTTGCTAATGGTGGGGAAACCAGGTTTGAGGCATAGCTGCACCTCTTCTTCGCTGCTGAGCTTCCAACCAGACATGAATGTTATGTTGCCTCCAAATAAAGGCATTTGTACTGTATCATAGCTGATGGCTCTTCTTGCCTTAAAATTTGAGGAAAAAAAACAAACTGAAGGGGCAAGAGTTTCCAGCATATGTTTGCTTTGATGGCATTTTTTTAATGACTTAATGATATTGTGCTTTCCAACCTCATTCAAGAAAAGTGAATGGATGCCAGGGGTTTAGCTCAGTGGTTCCAGTGTCTGCCTGGCAAGCGCAAGGTCTCAAGTTTGATCCCCGGTAACCACATACAACAATACTGGGTGTGGTGACTCATGCCCAGCAGCAATCAGTACCACACACTACAGTGCTGGGCATGGTGGCTCATGCCTGTAATCCTAGCACTCTAGAGGCAGGAGGATTGCTGTGAGTTTGAGGCTGAGCTCAGGGCCAACCTGAACTACAAAAGTGAGACCCTGTCTCAAAAAAAAATTTATGGAATGGATTTAGGGAAAGAATCTAAAAGGAGTGACCGTTATCTGCTTAGCAGTGGGTTTGCATTTAAGTGTTGTGGAAAGTGTTGGGATAAAGGGGAAAAGGTTTGAATCCTAACTTGGCCACAGTTACATTTATTCATTCATTTGCCAAATATTTATGGAGCCCCACTTAAGTGCTGGCCACTATTGTAGGCCCTGGGAATAGAACAGAGAATGAAGTAAGTTTCCTACTCTCATGGAGGGAACTGAGAAAACCATTAAATCTCTGGAAGTTTGCCTACCTATAAATTCTGTAACGGTGGATGGCACTGATAGGATCATTCCCCCTACTGCACTGCTGTGACAGACATCACTAATACATTGCAGATGGTCCCCAGGTCATCAGGACCATGACACAGTCATAGGGATTTAACTCAGTTTCCTCCTGAAGGTGCAAAAGTGTACCTAGGGGGCATTCTGTCCTTCACATTCAGTATTCAATAGATTTCATCAGCTGACACACCCTGTTGTTATAAAATAAGCTTTGTGTTTAGATGATATTACCTAACTGTGGGCAAATATAAGTGTTCTGAGCACATCTAAGTTCATCAAAGCCTTTTTGACACTTCATTTTTGCCATTGCTATTGGCTAGGCTGTAGCTCCCTCAGAATTTGAGCATATGCCTCCCAGCAGCCATACTCAGTTTCTAGACAATAAGTGTGTATGTTTTCCCAAGATAGATGGATTTTATAGTCCTCGCTGTTCTGTAACTTCATTCTCGTTACTTACTTCTAATTATAATGGAAAGGCATTATACCAAGGGAAAACTCCTGTAAAACTCCAAACTGCAGAGCTACGAAAGCTATAGATTTTATAAGAAAATAACCATTACTTTGATTTGGTGGGGGCAAAACATGGGTTTATGTAAGTTATTTGAAACCTTTGGGTTTGAGGTTTTCCCCTCCGCAGTCTCTTACTGCAGGTTCTCTGATTTGACTTGTTGTGCCTTGTCCCTGGTAAGGGAGCTGCTCTGCAACATCATTTCTAGTTCTTTCTACTCTGGAAGCTTCCTCTCTGAAGTCTCTGTACTAGCATGGGGCTGGGCAGAGTCAACTCCCATTTGCTTTGATCCGTGTTTCTGCCGTGCCCTACATCACAGCAGTTGCCCATGGAAGTCTTCCTGGGTCCGACGTGGCCATCTGGTCTGTTCAGCATGGCACACTGGACGCCAAAGCTAGGCTGAGCTGATGGCAACCTCTTTGCTGAATTTTCCCTCAGATTCCCCAAATACCTTTACCATATTGTTTTTGTTCTGATTCCTTGTTTCACCATCAAAGTAGACCAACAAGTCCGGGGAGCCCAGACTGAGCTCAAAGTGCAGAAATGAAACAAAACCAAAGCAAAAATGAGGGGGGAAGGAGAGATAAGTGTTTCTGTTGACATGAATAACTTCATGTTTTTGAGTGTCCAAATGCACCTCTAGATAAGGATATTTGGGGAAATTGCCTTATTCAATCCTGTTAAACATACATACTCACAGGCCTGAAATTCTAAAATCTGCTCTTAATGATTTTCAAGTTAAACTAAACCAAAGGGGCTTCTCTGCTTAGTGAGGGTTTTGTTTCCTTTCGGGAAGCAAGCTCAGACTGGGGCATCTCAGGATGATTCCCCTATCACTGTGACAATGCTGGAACTTGGTGACTCTCACAGAGTATCACAGGTATTTGGCGACTCTCTTTGGTGACAGGTATCTTCTATCTCTGAGAAGCCCCTAGAAATGGACTGTTTCCACCATTTAACCACGGGTATTTAAGAAGGAGAAAAGTGTCCTTCTGCTCTTGGAGTAAGTGAGCTCCACTTATTCCGGTGAGGTAAATGTGAAAAACAGAAAATTAGACTCTGTCGTGCTGAAAGCTGTAGGTATTCCATGTAGAGCTGGAATAGCTCCATCTTCCCTTCAAGACTCATTATGGACATCTGTCTTCTTTGCAGCTCAGCTGTGCTAGGGCAGTAGAGTAGGTTGTTGAGATACCGAAGAAATACTCGGAGGCAGCTTGTGAGAGGTAGATGTATAAAGACTTACTAAGAGGTACAAGCAATGGAGGATATAGTTAACTGGGAGACCCACAGGAAGCATATTGGGATCCTGTGATAATCCTTGGGAGGCCTGCAAGGGTCCAGCAGCACCACGCCAGAGGTGGTGACGGGCTGGCCATGCATTCATGAGGAAGTACTCAAGTGTCCATCCAGTGGTGGCCGGTGGGACTGTGCCCATATCGTGTCTGGAGCACACTGCTGTGTGTGGAGAGAGGTTTTATAGATTGGGCTCCAGAAACAGTGACATCCTTTGCTTGCTTTGTTCCAGTGTGTGGCCAGCATTCCGGGGAATCATTGACTTAGCATGTGGCCAAGAAGGCCGGGCTACGATTCCCAGCACTGCATGCCTTCTAGATGATGCTCTGCTGCAGTCCAGCCCGCATATTCTTGTCATGTCCCTTGACTTGGCAGAAGTCAAGGAAATGCAGTGGGTATTCCAGGCACATTGCACTAAAAGCCTTATTCTCCCCCTCCCCCCAGGGATGATTCAGTATCTTTATGCTTTCTGGAGCCACAGAGAAGAATTCTCCTACATTTGTGAAATACAGAGGACCCCTTCCCAGTTTTAAGGCGTGTAGTTGGTAATTCTTGTGTAAGGCAATGTGTTGAGTTTACATGGAGAGTCCACAACTCACAAACAAACAAACGGCATGAAATCCAAAACCAAATTGCTTGAGCAGAATCCCAGCCCCACTTTGCTTTTGTTTTTGTTTTTTGCAATTCTAGGGAGCGATCTGAGGAGTGATCTACCACTGGGCTATGTCTCTATTCCTTTTATTTACTTTTTAAAATAATTTTTTGTGATAGAGTCTCAGTAAATGGTCCTAGGGAGGATGCAAACTTGGGATCCTCCTGTCTCAGCCTTCCTTGATGCTAAGTTTGCAGGTATGTGCCACCGCACCCAGCTATCCCTTTCTTATTTAATCTTTAAGACTCAATTTTTTATCTCTTAGATAGGCTTCATACAAGCCCATCTTTTTGCTTATTGTGAAATTTAGTGAAACTTTCCTTATATTACACTTAGTGTCTTGCCTGGTATATACTTGCTGTTAGTTACTATTTTGGCAACTGCGTCTCCATTTCCCTCTCTATGGACTGAGCATAAGAATGAGGATTAAATGAACTAATTTATTTGAATTGTTTACAGCAGTGTATGGATCAGCACGAGTGCTGTGGAAGTGTTAACCCATCATTGTAGCACAAATTCAGAATGTTCTCAGTATGAGCAGCGCAGTGCATAAAATGGTTAAGGGCCTGGGTTTGAAACCTGAAATCGGGCTTTACCACTTCTGAACTTTCAGAACTTAGCCTTGAGCTTTCCATCTGCAGAATGAGACTGATCATAGAATCTCCTTTATAGGGATTTGAAAACTGATGGAGAGAGTCTCAGTAGCGTGTGGAGCCCGGCGTGCATTCAGTGCTCCGTGAACAGGCATGCGTACCTTTAGGCTGTCGCGTTTCAGTGTGAGGTTGGAGCTGGGCAGAGGGCACTGGGCGGCATGGCTGGGGATGGAGTGCATTCCCAAAGTAATGGGAAAGTGGCTGTTTTGCAGATGTGGTTGCCTTCCTGGACTTTCTCTATGCCTCCAGCGGAGAAAACACCGGCATTGTGAAGAAACTCCCGAGGTTTCAGAACCGGGAGCTGGAGGCCACTCGGTGTCAGCGGACGGATTACCCGGTGTAAGGCTGGGCACACCCAGGGGCTGGGGGTGGTACTCGTGTTGCTGAGGGCCGGAGTGGGCTCGCGGAAGGACTGTGTGGGAGGGCACACCTTCCTAAGGTGCTCTGCACAGATGGTAAGGTCTGCACAGCTTAAACTGAGTATAAGGGCTGGAATCCTCAAAATACATTTGAATTATTTGTGCACCTGGGAGCCTGCCTTCTGCCTGAGTCTTTCTGTGTTGGTCCCAGGTGCACCTGGAGTAGGTGGCAAGGTGCCGACGTGAAGTTTCAGGGGCTGCCAGCCAGAACCAGCACAGACTGCAGCTTTGGCTTTGCCTCTTATGTCCTGGAAGATTGGACGAGCTGCTGGAAATCTCACAACTGCTAATCTCCATTGATTTCAGCAAAATCCACATATAGCTATTTTTTTCCTCCTGCTGGATTGAAGATGCTCCACATGGCTCCTGATGCACCTCCGATCAGATGGATTTAGCAGAACGATTTAATTCTTCCCATGCTCCTGGCTGTAGAGAGATCTTGAGTCACTTTACGGAGCGTATGTTCTTGCTAAGCTTCCTTGTAATAACTTATCTTCGTGAGCTCGCTCTGCTGGGTGGGTCAGGAGGGAGCTGTGTGACACCATCTGTTTGCATATCCTGTCACTGATTTAGAGGCCAGATTTTGAAGCCCAGAATATTCCAGAGGGCTGGTTCCGATGGGTCCCCCAAAGAGCTCTGGGCCACTACCGCTTTAACTCAAGCTGGGAGTTGTGACCGGGGTAAAGGAGACAACTCGACGCATCGCTTTGACCTGAGTCCTGTTTCGTGTGCCAGGGGTGCTCACTGCCGGCTCACCTGTGAGCTGCAGGTCATATGTGGCGTCAAACAGGTGCTCGGCAAGGGTGTTCTAAGTGCTTGACGGATCACAGAACTGGACTAAATGTGTTTTAGGGAAGTTGGCTACTGTTACTTTGTCCTCACTCCACAAATCACAGTTGTATAATTTTTTCAGCTAAAATAGCCATAAGTCCAGGAATAGAATAACTAGACTGTTTCGTATTGGTCAGCCAGGAGTGTGGTACTGAACAGCCTGACGCAAGCATTAACACACTGTATGGCACTCGTGTCATACTTTTCGCATGGTGATGTCAGTTGTGGATTATTACATTTTTCTACCTTAGGGCTTTTTATCTTTGAAAGAAGCAAAATTGTTCAAAAAGTCCTAATGATGTTTTTTTTTCTTTTAATCATAGGTATTTGAATAGCTCCTTATCAAACCACCACTTATTAAAATCCAGATTTTTGTTCTATATCTGCCTTTATAAGCCTTTCAAGATCCTCAGAGAGGCACCCCAGCCGGTTCTGGTGCGAGGTGGAATGTCTGCTACTTCAGTACAATGAAGCTTAACTGTCAGCGTCGCAGTTACTATAACTACGTCCTTTGTCTCAAAAATCAGGCTTTGCAAGCTGATCTCCCATGATGAACACGAAGGCAAATTCATCCCTTCATTGGAGAGAAAGCAATTTACTTGGCCATTGTTAACTATAATTACCTGTTCTTGGATGATATCAATCTGCAGAATTTTTTTCTCCCTCCTTTCTTTAGGTTTACTATTTCTTTGTGGCTTTATTTACTCCACTATTGCAAAGTCGATCTCTGTGGGATTGTGTACTTTGTTGATTCTAATGAGATGTACGGCACACCTTCTGTATTTCTGACTGAGGAAGGTGAGTGTGGAGCAGAACTTTAAAGTGAATGATAATTTTCTCATGTCCTGTCCCATGGCATATATATCTGTTTAGAATAAGAAAGATATTGCCAGTGTGGCCGTCCAACAAGCCCAAGATGTGTTTTTTCTCATATTAGGCTATGACAGTCATAGGATCATTAGAATCATGCCATTTAATAAAAGACATAGTAAAGTAAGAGTGAGGAATGGAAGAACTTATTTTTTCCTGTAAAAAACAAGTTGATTAAAGTAAGAATCAAGATGCATCATGTACAGGTACAAATTCTCTATGATGAATATGATCATAATGTATATGTATAATAAACCAACAAAGGGAAAAAGGTTTTTTAAAAATGAATAAATAAAAGCAAGTTGATTAGTTTTGGTAGATGTGACAGAAAGAGGCTGTAGAATCAAGACGACTGTAAAACATTAAGAAAATAAGTCTAGATGGGTCTCAAGCTCTGATTGTCTTACAAGCTCTCTGTGTGTGTGTGTGTGTGTGTGTGTGTGTGTGTGTGTGTGTATACACATGACAGCATACTCATTTTTTCTTACTTGGAAAAAAAAAAGAAATTGGACATTATTTATGCAAGAAAGACCACAGGGAACCAAATGTAAGCTTCAAATTAAACTTTTTTTCCTAGAATCTTAAAACAAATGTCTTATTGTCAAAGGAAGGCATTTATAAATGTAGTTTTTGATTTTGTTTTTTGTCTTATAGTTAAAACTGTTGAAGAATTATATCTGCTTCATTTACTCCCAAAGATTTTTTTTTTTTTTTTTTGGTCATTTTCATGAGGTTTAATTTTCCTTCTAGGTCATTTGCATATTCAAATGCATCTTGTCCAGGGAGAAGACCTTGCTATAAAAACTAAATTCACTGTCCCTCTGAAGCAGTGGTTTCGGCTGGATGTCTCTTTTAACGGAGGCCAGGTATCTGCATATTTCATCTGTGAATCATTTTCACTCTTTCGCTTGAGATTGAGCATGGCTGTAATGTCAGAGAGCAACAAAACCTGCAAGCAAATCTGTGGTAAATGATAGACTCTTTGCAACTCTGCACTTGCTAAATCAAACTTTTATAGATGGAAGTCAAAATCATAAGAATCTCATCCCATTTAATTAACTTTTAAAGCGCTTCGTTTGGAGTAGATTGTGAATGAGTAAATAATACAGCCAGCTCTACGGGCACAATTATCTGAGCCATTCAGTCATTTTCCCCAGGGAGAAGAGCTTCCTAGAGATAAATGCTAAAGCAGCATTGGCTGTGTTTATATGGCATATTATCCAATCTACAGCTTTTTTTAAAAAAATAAATTTATTGGCTAGTTCAGTTAAGAGATGGTTTGACTCTTCTTGGCAGTTGAAACAATTGCTGTGTTTAAATGCATTCATACTAAACAGCAAACATGAGATAATTCTGGTGGGATGAAGAGTCTTTATCACTTTGTATGAAAGCATTGCACATAACTGTTTCAAACTCTCGTAACAGACTTTATGGATTATGGCAAATCTGTCTTTATAATTGAAGACAGTTCCATTTCTCCATTCACACGATGTGAGTATCCTACCTTTCTCTGCTTACTTTATTTTCCCATCAGCTTTTCTTATTGATTTCTGCCTTTCCTGTCACAAAACTGGAAGAGGCGTTTTGTTTCTCTTGTGCATTAGGTAATACACAGTCTTCCCTTGATGTTTGGGTTGATCACATTTCCTTTTCCTGAAGAGGAAATAAATCAGGTCAACTGTTACCGCCTTTCTGAGGAGACTCTGTAGAATGTTAGCAGGGAGCTTTTCTACATTTGTTCGTTTCCTTGGCAATGTTAGGGGACATAGCCACGGTCCGCGTCTCGACCTCCCGTGTGCACGGGGCTTGCGATGACGCTCTAGCTTGGCTGCTACTTTGCCCTAAAGAGGCGGTCAGCTCACTGCTCTGTGTAACTGAGGCAGGCTCAGATCATCAGAACATACTGACAGATCTTATTTTGCACCTGCTCTATGTAAGGCATTAGGCTCCAGTTGCTTATAGACTATTTATGGAAGTCACATTGAGCACGTGAAGAGAAGTCATAAAGCAAGCTTAATTGCCAAATGATTCATATTGATTTCTACAAGAGAGAAAACATTTCATGCTGTGATGCTTAGGAAAGGTTTCATGGAGAAAGTTTTCATGTTTGGGCAGAATTTAGATGGGGAAGAAAGGAGAGAATATTCTAGCATGTTGTTGGGAGTTAACAGATGAACAAGTTTGATATCTTAGTCTATTGCATGCTGCTTTAGTACTTTAGGCAGAGTAATGTGTAATGAAAATAAGTTCATTTCTTATAGTCCAAGAGCCTAGAAAGACCCACGTCTCACGGGAGCCTGCTTTCTGTGCTATACTATGGCATCACAGAGCAAGAGACTTCTAGCTCAGCTTGGCCATGCTTCCTTTTATAAAGCCACAGTGCCATCCTGGGAACCTCACATTCACGCTGGCTCCTAGCTCTAACCACCTCCCAAAGGCCACACCTTCAAATGTCATCAACCTCTGCATTCACAGTTGAATTCCCAACACGTGAATTTTGGGGAGGCACATTCATACCATAGCAAATGGAGTAGGAATTTGCAGACTGGAAGAATGATAGGAGAAAAAATACGGCTATAGAGCTAGAGTGTGCCAGATGTTGAATATCAAAGAATTTGAATTTCAACTTGAAGGCAATGGGAAGTCATAGAAGACTTTTGAACAGACAAAAGAAAGCCCTTTAGTTAAAGAGATTAGTTTAAAGGCAGAGTACATGGTGGATTGAGTATCAGACAAACAGGAAGGCCAGAAGAGAAAGAGAAAGAAAGGCTAGTTTTTCATAGATACAGACTACCATGGTCTTTCTGTGTCATCCAAGTCTCACTTCTACACATTGGTCCAAACCATTACGAATGATGTTCCACACAAAACCCACCTTCAGTGGGACTGGTATATTCTCTGCTTTAACCAAATGGACAAGTTACTTCCAGTAAATGTTAGGATCAGGGAAACAAACAGACTGAGTCATTCTTTTCTGAACACACGTGCTGTAGGGTGGAGCTAGGTTGGTTTTTAATGGGTTAGTCTGTCTTCTGGGAGACAGTTTCCTCACCTTGCAAGTTTGCTAAACACTTCCTATGGAAGTGTTGAGAGTGTAAAAGTGGCCCTAAGTCCAAGGGTTCACACTGCTATCCGAGATTTAAGAAGAACCTGAGTGAGACAGCTAACAACATTCATGACAAAAGCACTGTCTTCTTTGAAATGACTGATGATTCTCCTGGCTTAGGGAGAGGGAGGTGGGAGCAGCAGAGCATGAAGAACACACGGCGCCATCTTGTTTTCCCTCCAGGCTCTCTTGAAATCAGAGTAAAATTTCAAAAGTGCTTTGTAGTGGTCTACACATTTCCTTGTCTTTTTGTGCAACAAGCCTGTAGACACAAACATGTCACATGATCTTTGGCTTGGAATTTGGAATCATCTGAAATCCACCCACGGAAACTGCACTGTAGATATTTTTAAACACATCCACTCATTTAGGAAAGCTAAATGTTAATGGTTTAGATCTAAAGTGTCCCCTAAAGTCTCATTTGTTTAGAGATGGGGCTTTTGGAGAGTAATTGGATCAAAGGGTGCTACCTTTACTCACCTCTGGGGTTCATACAGTAGTGAGTTCCTAGGTCAATGGGAGGCACTGATTGGAAGAGGTGTGTCATGGGGACCAGACATTTGGAGAGTCTGTCGCCTTCCCTGGCGCCTCCTTTTCTCTCTGCTTCCTGGCTGTCATGAAGAGAGCAGCTTTCTTCCACCCAGGTCTTTCTACCGTGATGTTTCTGCCTCAGAGCCAGATGACCATGGATTGAATCCCTAGGATGCAATGAACCATAAGCCAAATTAAATCTTTCCTGTCTTAAGCTTTAGGTACTGGGTCTTTTGTCCCAGTGACAGGGCAGTGACTAACACATTAAAGTTATTAAGTCTTAAAATAGGCACATGGCTAACAAACTCATACACTCATTTTTCCACAAAGAGACTGATCAGGTGAAGACCATCCAACCCATTTTAAGAGCGTGTAATTTATATTAAGAATGATATTTCCACTGTGAAGGCAGAGACATAACCCACCTTTGTATCTCTCCCAACACAGATAGTAGTAACCACCAGCCTTGGACAGGATTTGAAAAACCACCATAATCAAACCATTAGGTAAGTGCTATGCTTCTTTTCACTCAAAATGTGGCTGCTTGAGGGATCAGGAGCTACCACACATTAGTGAACAGCCTCGGTGTTATTCCAGACCTCCTCAGTCAGCTCTTCCAAGCACGGGCTGCTTGTTCTCTGCCCTGTAGCTAGTCTTTGTACTTTTTCTTTTTTCTTTACCGTGCACAAACTCTCCTGATTTTCCCCACAACCATTTTTGTTACTAAGCAAGGAAAACTAGTCCTCTCTCCACATCTCATTGTAAATTCTTCCTTTCATCGCACTTCATAATTCATTTTCTTTGAAAATTATCTTCTGTGAAGGAGTCAGAAAAAAAGTAAATCAAAGTATTAATAATGTTGCTTATTGAGCCTGGTCGGTAACTTTGGCTTAGTATAAAGCATAAAAGCAGACAGTCTTTATATTTATGCTCGCAATCTAGATCCAAAATGTATGCAACTATTGATATTGGTGTAACTTTTCATCCTTATGTAACCGTTCTCTACAAGAGCTACAGAAACTGACAACTGTGTTTTATAATTATTTAATTTGCTCCCATATCCCCATCTATTGGTGGGTTTTATGGTGCCGGAACCATAATAAAGCAACCTTCAATTTGAGATATCCCAGCATAGCTGAGTAATATATGTATAATTGAATGTTTAAGAATAAATGTAAGAAGCAGAGATAAAAATTACCAGTTTTGTAATGTATAATTTTTTTAAAATGTGTGAAGACAGTCAGGAACTAAAAAGGTGGTTTATTGCTTTGGTCTTCAGTCATTTCCCTGCAGCAGACAGGATGATATCTCCCCAGACAGGCCCAAGGAACCAAGCCTCATACAACTCGAATTCTTTTGGAAACTATTATTACAGAAAGGAAAGCAGGAAGGGTGGACTGAGCAGGGAGAGGTATTGCGTTTCTCTTTTTAAAAAACCATTCCTATGACTACATTTAAGTCAAACTGATTGTAGGCTCTGGGCCTCTTGGTTTCATGGCTGGATTAAAGGATTAGCAATTTAGAGAACGGCTAAGGAAGTATTACTTAGCCTGCAAAGAGCAGGTCAGGAAGTGACTTGATCGCTGTATTGGGGCCTAGAGAACGAGGCTAAGGACTGAGCACAAGAATGGAAGCACATCCAGGTGGACTTGTGCCAAATGAAAGCATTAAACAAACAGCAGTTTTTTGCTCTCTGACAGTGGCCGTGGAGCCTCTGGACACATTCAAGAATAAGGATGTAGCTCAGTACACTGTGCCTGTCTTGCAAGCATAAGATCTGAGTTCGATCCCTGTACCTAAAAAGAAAAACAAAGTTGAACAGAGAAGTTCAGAGTTATTCGAAGAAGCACACTCTGTGGCCCCTTTGGAGCGCCATGCTCTGTGACAAGAGCTTGAGACATTAGGATCTGGTCTGTGTTCTGGGTTTTCCTTCTTCTCTGTCACCTACCCCCACTTAGGACAATTTTGACAACTAATTGAAATTCACCAGCTCCTTTTCATCCTCTGCACAAGGGTGTCCTTTTCTCTGAACCTCAGCAGCATGAGTGAGCTGCATGCAGAGGTCCCGGAGTGATCTCAGCTGGCCCAGGGTGAGGCGTATGATGGACATGCCTTGAACATAAAAACCAGGGGAGTGTTCAGACTCAGGGCTACAGCTGCCGGAACCGAGTCGCAGAACAGCTTTCCCAGCAGAACCCCATCTTCTAGTCCTGGAGGCCGAGGGCTGCCATCTGGGCAGGGCCACACCTCCCTGTAGGCACCGGGGGGAGAATCTGGCCATTCTCTAGGCTTCCAGCAGCTCTGGCTTTGCGGTATGACTCCACCTTCCCAAGCTGTTCTCCATGTGTGCGTGTCTGTGTCCAAATGTCCCCTGTGGGTAACAATGCTGTCCATGTGGGTTAGGAACCCACCTGCCCCACGTTGACCCCACCTTCCCCTGTTATATCTGCAGTGACCTGTTTCCAAATAAGGTCACAGTCACGGTACTGGGCTTCAGATATCTGTGGGATCTGAAGGAGGAGCAAGTTCAACCCAACAATAATCATGATGTTTAAAAAAGTCTTAATATGATGTTTTTTAAAAATTCAAAATGAAGGCAATAATCCACAATGAACAAATATCTGCATGCTACTTAAAGATATGGTCAACACAATCATATCAAATTCCAAAGATCAGTACTGATAATTTTGAGTGTGTAATCATTCAAAATCCCAGTTGAGGCATCAAATGACTCGACCCGGTTCTTCTGGCAGCATCCAGATCTGATGGGCTTTGTCACTGCCTCATCGAGTCCTCAGTCTGCTGGGAGCTCCCAGCAGAACCAGGCTGTGTAGGATGTGTAGGTCGTCCTGGATCCCAGGGGTCAGATATCTGGAATCTCATTCCCAGAGAGAAGCCCACTTTCACAGTGGGGCAAGCAGTTAAAGAGCAGCGAAGATTTCAGTTTCCCTGTTTGTAGGTCTTTCAAGAAAGCCTCATAGCCCTCCTTCTGTTAATTCTCACAATGCAAACAAAGGCCTGGCTGTTAGCCCACAATACTGGTACAGAAAGAGGATGAATTAAGGGCTTGGGAGCACAGTGCTATGCACACATGAGAGTTGTCAGCAGTAGTTGGTGATAAGTGACAAACTTGGGCCTCTGTAGGGTGGAATTAATTCATCCATTCAGCACATTTATTGAGCATATATCATGCGCCAGACATAGTGCTTGATTCTTGGAATAAAATGATAAACAGAAAGAATATAGTCCCTGACTTCAGGAAGCTAAAAAAAAATAGCTAGCAGGAGAGAGAGAGAGAGACATTAAATACATACATTCACAAGTAAAATTAAAATTACACAAGTGGTGAATGCTAGGAAGGCAATAGATGGAGAAGCTTCAGAGGAGAACTCAAGGAGGGTTACCCCACACTGCAGAGGAGAGTCACTGTCAGGGGTCGGGGCAGCCTCTGGACCCCTAAAGTCCCCTGGGAGAGAAACCTGACACTGCGTGGAGCTGGGTCCTCATTCTGAGCGATTCTCGGGCCCCTGTGCTCGGCAGTAATAAACCAGAGCCCTCAGTGTCTAGATAAGAGTCGAGACAGCTCGCCGGCACACGCGAGGTTTTCCAGAGAGATGGGCTTGGGCTTTGGATCACACTGGCTCAGCTTTTATGTCAGTGAGATTGATGACCATCAAACAGCGCACGGCACAAGGAATCTCTTGCGATCTTTGTGCAGACATTGAGGGTGTCAGAGGGGAAGATGTGCAAGTATCAACACAGAGATGTAGACTGAGCTCAAGCCAGACAGATGTCCTGACGGCTGATAACAAAAAAAACTAGAACCTGGGGCTATAGCGACTGAGTAATTTATTATCAGTTGCAAAACTCAGTGAAAGCAGAGATCCTTCTAATGGATCTTTACCATACATATTTGATATTAATCAAAAAATATACAAGTTTTTTTTTTGCTGGGGTTTTGCTTTTTTAAAATAAAAGGTATGGTCAATTGAAGTCTCGAAATATTAAATGGCGAATTCTCAAAATAAACATAAATTTTAATCTTCACTCTGTACTGAGTATTGTAATGAACTTGTGCTGTGCTGCCCCATCCCAGCTGCGATGTGCCTTGTCTCTTGGTCCAGCGGTTCCAGGCGGTATGTGTTACCTGCCTGTTCAGGATTTAGAATTTGGTTATCAGACCACCTGTTGAGGGATCAAAGTGTTTGTGTTCAGGTTACCCTTCTTTTACTCACTATGGTCTCATAGACCAGCCACTGTGATGCTGGCTCTGCAGAAATGCCAGAGAGAAGCCACTATAAAGTTTTCTCTTTAATGTCCTCCGACATCACACAGAAAGGTGAGTGCTGGGGACTGGGGTTGTAGCTCAGGGGCAGAGCACTTACCTCGCATGTGCAAGGCCCTGGGTTCGGAGCCCAGCATGCCACACACTATCAGTACAGTAGTACAGTGTTTGAGCAAAACCATGTTCATATAACTTTCGTCACAGTATATTGTTGCAACTGTACTACATTAATATTAGTCATTCTTAGTCTTTCAGTAAGCCTACTGTATGAATTTAACCATAGCACACATATGTATGTATAAAAATATAGTATATATAAAATCCAGCATATCTGAGATTTCAGGTAGCTGTTGTGATCTTGGACTGTGTCTCCCCTAGAAAACGAGGGCATCTATGAATGGTGCATTAATTTGCCTATCTTTCTAGATGAAGTTTTTCCTTTGATCTGCAAATTGGAAATCCCTATGGCTTTTTTTGTGTGTGTAAATAATACCCAGTTTCTGTTTGTTTCAGAAGAAAATAAAGATACTTATGAAAGTATGTAAGCCCCAAACCCATCTGGGTTTTCTTCAATTTACTTTCCTAACTTTTCACAATTCTCTTAATTCCATAACCAGTTTTAGTAACTTCTTTATTGATCACTTTAGAAAATTGTTTTCAAAGAAAGAATAGCCCCATTACAGTGACCACACAACTGACTGATTTAAGAACAAACATCTTACTCTTATTTTTTTTTTTATTATTTTTTTTTTTTTTTAGGTTTTTTGAGACAGGGTCTCGCTTTGTGGTTCAGGCTGGCCCTGAGCTCAGCCTCAAACTCACATCACAGCAATCCTCCTGCCTCTGCCTCCCGAGTGCTGGGATTACAGGCGTGAGCCACCATCCCCGGCACTGTGGTATGTGGTACTGGTTGCTGCTGGGTGTGGGTCTCCACACCCAGTATTGTTATGTGGTTACTGGGGAATCGAACCCGGGCCTTTGCGCTTGCAAGACAGGCGCCGGAACCACTGAGCTAACTCCCCAGCCCACATCTTACTCTTATTAAGATCAATTTGAAAAATGGGAGTGGAAGTCCAGGAGTAGCCAGATGTGGTGACACATGCCTGTAATACCAGCACTTGGGAGGCTGAGGCAGGAGCAACTCCAGGAGCTGGAGGCCAATCTGGGCCACATGGTGAGTTTAAGGACAACTTTAATGAGACCCTGTCTCAAAACCCCCCGAATTTTTAAAAATTCAGGCAAATATGGGC
>PVIR01007753.1:42587-59673 GCA_004026965.1 Petromus typicus | reverse complement strand
TTCAAGTGATTTTTTTCTTCCTATTGAGATGATCACTTTTTTCTTCACTCTATTAGTATGATGTGTTACATTGATTTTTTTAATCATAAGCAACTCTTGGATTTCTGAAATAAATCCCACTTAATTATGATACAGGAGATGAGGTTTAAAAAGGTGAATGTTTCAATGAAAAGCTTTAAAAATGTGTTATAGAAAATATGTACTATTAGTTGCTCTCAAAATACCCCATCTGCCTTTTACGCATTTCCCGCCTCACTCTCTTCACTTTCTGAAGCAGCTCCCGAAGTCCTCCCTTCTGTCCGGGCCTGGTTGCTTTGATATTCTGAACTGACTTAAATGCTTATAGAAATGTCTGTGAAATAAAAACAACGCAGTGTGTCCTCCTCTACCTTTTTCTCACCGGATCTGACATCATGCAACTTCTGGTTCTTCCCCTGAATCAATGCAACTAAGAAAAGTCAGAACTTTGAACTGACCGAGCACACAAAGGTAGCCGAAGACATAAGCAAAGAAGAATTCCAGAGCTGCTTCCTGATGTGGACAAAGGATGAGTACAAGTTACAATCTAGACTATGGTGAGTGTATAAATTTAATAAAATATCACAGTAAATGACCTTCATAGTCCTTTTAAAATGATAAATTCAATTTGCTCATATTTTTTGAGGATGTTAGAATCTTTTCTTCTAGCTTTATTATGGTATGATTGACAATAATTTTATACATTTAATATTTAAAATGTAATAATTTGGTATATATAGTTTTTGTGAAAATATTACTACATCGTTAATCAACACATCAACAAATCCTCATTTCATTACTGTGTGTGTGGCTGGAGTACTTAAGATTTGTTCTTCTAGCCAATTTTAATAATGTGATACAATGCTTGTGATTCCAAATCCATGCTCCTCGTTAGACTCAATTTTACTTATCCTACACATCTGAAACTGTATACCCTTCAACCAACCTTTCTAGTTTTTCCTGGAGAAAAATTCTTTTCTTTTATGTGAAGTATAATTTGTCAGAATTATAATTAATGTTGCAACAAATATGTTGTGATTGACTCTGTATTAGCCAGAAAGTCCTGGTCATAATTTCCCATTTAGAAACACTACAGCTTCTACAAAGCAGCATCTCTGTATTTACTGACGTATACCCAAATTCAGATTGTTTACTTCCTCACTGAAGTTCTCCCAGAATTAGTCTGAGGTCTTCAGTTTCTCATGTTATGTATGGAACACTAACTACCCAGATACAGAGGATATTGTGTTTGCCTTGGATAATTGTCTCCACCTTTTCCCATTGTAGCATCCTTAGAATTATCAATTAAAACTTTGAGACTGTGTGAAAGTCATCTTGCTTTATACCACAGTGTTATATAGATTTAGGTGATGAAATCAGACTGGCTTGCATTTTAATCATGATTCTGGGGCTTGTGACTTCTTGAACAAGGTGTTTAGCATCTCTCTGTCCCACTGGTTCGCATCTCATTATCACAGTGGTACCTGCTTCCTACCACTCACAGAAGCTGTACATGAGAAAACGCAAGTAGTCCATTTGGAACTGTGACTGGCACTTACCAAATGCTCAGTTAGTGATGGTTTTCATGATGATTTTACTGTTGGACCGCAGACAGTCAATTACTCTTCCTACTCATGTATAAGTCTATTTAGGGACAATTGAGTAGTTATTGAATTTCATGTTTGAAATTGCACAAAAATGAATACATATTAAGTAATAAAAAAATAAAACAGGAGTAAAATGATGATATACCAAACAATACTGCCAGTTTCTTCCAGAAATACGAAAGGTGGCACTGAATTGGCAAGAAAAGAAAAGAGATCTGGCCCTCTAAATGATCCACAACCAAGGTTTAGAGAGAAAATTTTAAAATGTAACTGAGCTAAGAAGACAACCAATATTTTGACCCTGGCCCTCCAAGGTCAACAAGGCCCCAGGCATGAGGGTAGCTAGTCTACAGAATCATACAACTTTATTTTCTCCTCAACCGGAAGACTGTTGGACCCCAGAGAACAAAGTCTAGCCAACATGCAGTGTGCCACAAGACAGGGTCACCAAAGAGAAAAAATGTTTCCTATACTTCCATAGGACGGTACAAGGTCAAGTAAGACTGTGACTGTCCAGGTGACTAACTCTGACAGAACAGCTAAGAAGTTCTACATCTAGTCCCATGAATAATCCCTGGAAAGCCTTAAGTGACCTTGATATTTGGGAGGAGAAGTTAATTATAATACTGGTCTCACTTTAACTTGGTCTTACATAGCTAGCAAAAAAGTATAACCAACGCCATAGTGAAGCAGTGATGATGTAAGCAAAAGATGAAAAATGGGCTCCATTCTTTCCAGCTATCGCTACAAAAGCCAGCTGGTTACAACTGCTATTCCAACCCTTTAAAAACAGCGTCTAGATGTGACTTCTTCCCCAGTCTGCCTTTCAGTGCTAGTAATCACACATTGGTCATTGTCCTTTAAGATATATTTATTCTTTCCTAGAGACAACCCTTGCCAGTCTTCCACACCTTATCCACCTAATACGGTCCTAATAGAGGAGCATGGCAACTGGAGACTGGATTAAAAAAGGTGTGGTTCTTCTACAGAACGGAGTATTACTCTGCCATAAAAATGATAAGATTGAATCACTTATACTTAAATGGACATACCTTGAGGATATCCTCATAAGTGAAATAAATAGGTCACAGATGTGTAGATATCATATCTTTTCTCTTGTATGAGAAAACAAAGATATAAATGAGTTCTAGAATGTACATTATATATTATTTCAATTTAAAAAATAAACTCAAACATAATGACTCTTAAAGCTCTCAAGAAAAACCTCTTCACATATAAGAGAATCTTCATACAGTTATCACTAGTTTTCTCCAAATAAACTTTGCAGGATAAGAGGGAATGAGATTATATATTCAAAATATCAGAAGAAGAAAACATGACAGCCAAGAGTACTATATGTGGCAAAGCTGTTCTTTAGAAATGAAAAAAAGATAAGTATACTCCCAGACAAACAGCAGGTGAGGGAGTTGATCACAATAGATCTGCAATAAGGGAATCTTAAAGGAAGTTCTTGGATTTGAAATTAGAGACAATAATAACAAAATGAAAATGTATAGAAGTATAAAATTCAGTGGTAAAGGAAAATATATAGGCACATTCAAAATGTTTCAATACTATAAGGTTGCTGTTTGTGTTATTTTTAACTCTGGAATAAGGCTTTAAATATGAAATATTAAAAATAGTGGTAGCATTAATATAACATAAAATATAAAAAGACGTAAAGACAGGTATCAATGGAATAAAGCATAGGGAAAACTGAAAGTAAAATTGTAGTGTTTTTAATATAATTGAAGTCAATATCAAGTTAATGTATAATATTATAATTAACAATGTTTTATGTAAGTCTTGTGGTGGTATCAAGAAAAAAAACCTCTAATTTATAAACAAAAGAAAAAACTGAAATGTTCAATACATGCTACCACACAAAAAGCCACAGAAGTAGATAATCAGAGGAAATAAAGAACAAAATATATTCAAAACAATCAGAGAAAAATTTATAAAATGGAAACAAAGTATTCATGTACTTGTAACTACTTATGTCTAAATGAATTAAATAATCCAATGAAAAGTTAAAGAATAGTTGAATAATAAAGATAATCCAAAATATAACACTTACGTTAGCCCTGAGGGTACACAAATTCATAAAGCAACGGAATGGAAAGGAATTGTGTGCAAAAGGTAAAAAAAAAAAAATGAATGGCTACACTTATATCAAATAAAATAGAATTTCAGTCCTAGTCTATCATAAGAGACAAGGAAATACTAATAATAAAGAAGCTAATTCATCAAAAAACAAGAGCAATTGTAAATACACAAGCAGCCGATGTCAGAATACCTAAATATATAAAGTAAATATTGGTAGAGCTAAGTGAAGAAATAGACAACAGCACAATAAATAACATAAGACTTTAATATCACATTCTGAACCATGGGTAGAGATCATCAAAAATAAAATCAGCTGAAAACCAACAGATTGAATAATGCTACAGATCAAATGAGTCTAAAAAGGAATATAAGGATATTCCATCAACAGCAGCAGAATATAGCTTACTCAGAATACTTGCAAAACATTTATCAGGATAAATAACATGGTAGGCCACAAAGAAAATTTGAAAAATGTAAGAAGATTAAACCATAGTAGATAGCTTCTTGAAACAATGGTGTGCTATAAGTTAATAGCAAAAAGAATGTTGAAGACTAAAAATCAAAATAATTTGGTAATAATAAAGAAAAAAGAAAACAAAGATTGTGTATATAGGGGGTGGGGGGATGCAGGGCGGGGGCAAAAGGGAAAAAATGAGAACCAAGTCATGTCATATTCTGGTACAAACTCTTAATGTTGAATGTGATTATCATGTGTATTCATAATGTACCAATAATGATAATTTAAAAAAGAAGACAAATACAAAAAAATCATATGATCATCCCAACACAGAAAAGAATATTTCATAAAATGCAACCTATTTTCATGATAAAAATCTCTTAATAAATTAGATATACTAGAAATTGACCTCAGCCTAGTTACTATCGTGCACATACATGAAGAGCTAAGTGAATTCCAAAGCCAACATCCTACTCAAATCATATAACTGATGAACTTAATACCCCAAATATAAAAGGAACCCATGAAGCACAATAGACAGAATATATAGCACAGTTAAACAATGAATAAAGGACTTTTGCTTTTTTGAAGAAGAAGGAGGAGGAGGAAGAAGGTGAAAAAGAAGGAGAAGAAGTAGAAGAAGAGAGAAGAAAGAAGGAGGAGGAGAAGAAGCTATACAAGTAAACACACATATAGAAATGTAGTCAACATCACTACTAAAATATGTAAATTAAAAACAAACTGAGATATTAACTCACACCTTTAGAAGACTACTCCCAGCAAGTCAAGCATTGGTAAGAGTAGTAAAAAAAAATTCTTGTGTATTCATAGTGTAAGTATAGACTGGTATAGCCATTATGGGAAATAATATGAAAGTTCCTAAAAAAATTAAATTAGAATTACTTATGTTCTAGCTATCTCACTTCTGTGAATATAAATTTCCAAGAACATATATTAGTTAAATACAACTACATCTTGAAGAGACAATGACACAGATTTTTTATGGCATTATTCCCAATAACCAAAACATTGAAACAATTTAAATGTCTGAGGGTTAATTAATGGATAATGAAAATCCAGAAGACAGATATAGTGCTTCACTATGCACATGTGTGTATGTGTAATACATATGTCCATACAGTGTAATATTATTCAACCTTAAAAATGACCTTACCAGTTTCAATAACATGAATGAATTTAGAATGCATCACACTGAGTGAAGTAAGTCAAACATAGAAAGATAAATGCTGTTGATCTCATTTATGAGTAAAATTTTAAAATAATGAAACTTGTAGGATCAGAGTAGAACAATGGGTACCAGTGACTAGAGTCTGGAGGACATAGGAAATGTTGTTTGAAGTATACAGACTTTCATTTATAAGATGAATAAAATTTGGGACTCGAATGTACAATATGGTGACTACAGTAAATAGCTGACTTAATGTAATTTCTACTTGACATCTGCTCAAAGTAGACCTTAGCTGCCCATACCACAAGTATGCAGTGCACGTACAAGGGATGACAAATTGTGTTAATAAATTTAGTGTGAGAATAATGTAAACATAAGTATATACAAATGCAATATGTATATACTTATGTGTATTGAATTAGCATACTATAAATTTTTATTATACACAATTTTTATTTATCTCAATAAAGCTGGGGCAGAAAAGAAATGATGAAAAGGAAAGTCATAGATTGAGGCTAAATATTTCTAGAATATATATCAAATAGATTATTTCATGTCCACATCTATACAGACATCTCACAACTCACTAATAAAACAAATAATGCTATGAAAATAACTTGATGAAATACTTGAATATACACTTCACTGCAAAAGTCAGAAGAGCAGATTTTCAGCAGCATTCATCACAAAGAAAATGAGAATTAAAATCACAAAATTGTACTGGATAATTTTTGGTTATTTAACACGTAAATTGAGCCATAGCAAGCATCCATGACAACCTGGAGTATATTCTGCTTTCATACATGACTGGCGGAAATGTAAATTAGTTAACACATGGGAAAACAATGGCAACAGTCTTAAGAAGTTAAACATACATTTTCTAGACAATACTATCTACTTGTATTTGCTCATGAATAATGAGCAGTATGTCTACATGGAAACTTGAAAACACATGTTCCCTGTGAGTTTATTTTAATTGCGATGGAAGGCAATCCCACTCACCAACCAGAAAGCCTGACTGTGGGTGTGCACAGCGCTGGAAGAAACACCCAAATAATTGGCTGAGTGGGAAAAGTAACTAAAGGGAAGCATAGATTGCCTGATAACTATTTAAATATCATTTTATAAATGGAAATGTGTCCATATCGATGTAAGGTTAAGGATCACTCATGGATTAGGGCCCCTGAGTGAGAAAAATTCGGAGAGGATTGAATGTGATCATTATCTTAATTGTGATGATAGTTTTAGAAGCGTATACGTATTTCCAAGTGGATCTGATTGCATAACTGATGTTATGTATCCATTATGTCTTAATAAATATTCTGAGGTACTGTCAATTGCCACTTAATGTCCAACCAACAAGATAAAATCTGAAAATCCTTATGGAATTTAAAATCCTTCATAGCCTAAGTACAACCCATGAACAATCAGTATTTAACGATTTCCAGATTCTCGCGCCATGTGTCATTTCAGGAACTGTTAGTATCAGAAGCGTATGCTCCAGGCTTCACAGAGGTCTGTGGGGAGAGCAGTCCCGCTGCGCCTCTCCTTGCCAACCCGCAGACTCACCTGTCCACCCACCGTCTCTCCACCTGCCCGTCTTCTGTTTGCGACAGGTGCTCAAAATTTACCAGCATGGATTGTTTTGCTCTGTTATTCCTGTAGTTACAGACTTGGAAATGAAGCAAAGCAAAACAAACAAACAATCTTTGCTTTATTTAGGAGTTTGCAATGCAGTAAAACAAAGAGAAAAATACACACACACATATCTCTCTATGTATGCATGTGTATATGATATATATAATATATGTGATTTATGTAAGATATATTATGTATTTAGGACCTCTTCTAAAGTCCATTCTTAACCATGGCTTTTCTGAAGAGACCTGTACATTCATAAGGTTTTTTTTTTACTATATATATAGTTGAAAATGGCCAATTTGAACACAATCAATGAAAGAGAAATATAAAGAGAATAAGAAAGAAAGGGAGGAGACAGGAAGATGCAGAGGTAATAGAGAAGGGAAGAAAATTATCTGCACTAATTGTATCCATTTATCTATACTAGTTTTATTTGAAAATTTTAAAAGTTGAACCTCAGTTTGGGAATCACCAGTGCACACATTACGCAATGCGTGCAAACAAGGCGTCTGTGTAGATTTGAGTGACGCGTCCTCATCCTGTCTTCTAACAGCTCGGGGCCATCCGCAGCCTCCTCCTGCCTCGGGTGCCCCCGCCCCCACCTGAGCGTCTGGAACGCAGGAAGGACACAGGCCCGTGTCTTTCCCTTGGTACCAAGAACCTAGTGCGGCCCGCAGGATGACACCCACACCGGCCGGCGTCAGGATGCTCCTCAGAGTACCCCACCCCCAGGCTGTGTGGGCGACCACGCTAGCTCACAAGAGAGAGATGGAGCTGAGGGCCTGGACACATTGCGGGGACACTGAGTGGTGGGAAACATTACTTACGACTCACTTGGGCCTGTTCGTCGTTTACCATAATAGCAATTAATACCGACACGTTAGGTCTCCTGACGTAAAGCCACGTGTTAAGTAAAGTCAAATAACACTGGAAAAGGGAAACAAAGGCAGCGACGGGTGAGATTCAGGAATCTATGGCATCAAGTCGAAAAGGCAGAGATCTTCCTGGGATCCAAAGCATTGTCTTCCGGGCTCGAGGCCCATCTGTGGAATGGAGCAACAAAGGCGGCCTGTCCCGCGGGCGAAGGAAGTGCGGTCCTGCCTCACAGCGCTGGTGCCGCTGGTGTCCCCCCAAGGCGCCCCAGCTGCGTGCTGCGGGGTCACACCAGCCTGGTCCCCGCGTGCGCAGGAAGGACTTTCCCTCGCGTCATCTGCTCCCACTTCCGCTGCCCCCCGCGTGGCGTGCCTTTCCTTACAGGAGTCCTAAAGACCCGAACAGCAGCAGGCTGATTAAAAATTAATAAAAGCCTCCGACGGAAAGTATCAAGGGGTGGTCGCCTCTGTGATCTACAGCATTTTGAGGTTCTTTAAATATCCAATTATTTTCAGGACTCCTACGGAACAGAAACCACAGGATATGGGAAATGGGTTTTCAGGCCAGAGGGAATATATTTTTAAGCCGAAGTCTAAGTCGGAGAAAAGAAGAATTGTGTTTACAGTACGACACTTCGTTACTCCCCGTCCTGGACGTACTATTTTTTTTTTCTCTTTTATGGTTTCAGGTGACTCATTCAGCAAGAATAAGAATATATCTTCAATATGAACTTCATTATTACACAATCGCTCTTCATTCGCTCAGGAGGTAACATTTCTATGTAGAAAAAAGCAATCAGTGAATTAAAATCAAGCCTGAGAATAACTGATGATATATTACATTCCACATCACGCAGGAATACATTTAAACCTGATATATGAAAGAATTGGGAAGCACGTGTTCATAACTGTGTTTGCTGGAGTCAGAAGCACTTTCTTATAGAGCCTATTGAATGCGCCAAACATAAAATGGCTTCTAAATACTGTAGAAATGAATCTGGAGAAAATCTTTGCTCTACCCCATTCCTTCTGCCATTTCCTAAAACCTATTTTGCGGTTAGTGAAATATTTATGTTTTGCACTCCAGAAACTTATTACTTATGATACTCAAACAGGACAAACTGCCTCTGATGTCCACACTTTGATTTAGCCATGGGAAGAAGCAAACTGCCGTCGAATTGCGAGAGTGGAAACAAATCAGGCAGAGTCCAAATGATTTGTTCAGCCGCAGACAAGCGTGTGAGGAAGCTGTGCTAGAACAGAGCACAGAGAAAGCTGTGTGATCATTACCTTCCAGCAGAGTGTCAAAACTCAGCAGGTAGATGGGGTTTTCAACAACAGCAGAAAAATAAAACAAAGAAAAGCTGTTTTTTTAAATCTCCTGTTAATGCAATGATGAATTATCAGCACTGCAGAAAAATAAATATATAAATATTTTAGCACCTAGCAGAGCCAGGTGGACTATGACTTCTAAGTAACGTATGTGTTATTTTTCAGTCTAGTCCATTGGTTCTCTCTAACAGTAACTGTTAAGTATTAGAAAAGCAGAAAGCTTGAGAGGTCTGAATTATGTTTTCAGAACTGTCTGGTAGGTCTTACTGCAAATCATGTAACTGTCTAGAGCCAGATCTTTGCCATCCACCTACTGGAACGAACAATTTGTTTTCTGTGTGTTCCCTCATGCTGTAGTTATAAATCGAATGGTAAAATCACTTAAAAAAGAAAACCCCAGAATAGAGGAAATTAGCTACATGATGACATCCCATCTAACGTTTATTAACCATTTCTCAAGAGCTTTTACAAAGAAAACTTACTTGGAACTCTGATTGGCTATCATTTATGTAACATATTCTTGTTTTTCTGATGTTTTTTTTCCCCTAGAAACATACTTTATGTATTTATTTGCCTATTTTCTTTTGTTTATTTTATTCTATTTTTGAAACAGGGTCTCACTTTGTAGTTCAGGCTGGCCCTGAACTCACAATGTAGCCCAGGCCAGCCTCAAACTTGTGGCAATCCTCCTGCCTCTGCCTCCTGAGCTCTGGATCAACTTGTTCAGGCCAAGTCAAATTAAAGCATGCTATGGTCATGCAGATGAAGTTTACCAACATCTCACCCCTAGCACACATGTCTGAGGGAGGTTCACCTTGGCTCTGTACACTAGGGGTCTATCAAGCCATTCTCTCATACTCAGTCCCATTGTTCATAAATCAGCACCATTAGTATGTGTTCATTACAGTTTTAGTCCACCTTCTAAACTGCTAGCTAAGACCAGTGTCCCGCTCTCTTGCTTCTTCCTCTGTATCTGATAGAGGCATCAGCTCTAAAGCAGTATCCTGATAGTCTAGCTTCTTCCACTCTTTTTAATGGATCTTTGTTGGGTTCTCTTGTCGTTCTAGGCTATCAAAACCCTGAGTTTTTCTTTTTTGAGGCTCTGAGCTTCTAGCATACTTCCTGGTATACAGTACCTCAGTTATGGTTTCTCACACTGTCTCCAAGTCTCCAGACCCTGATTTCTCTTCTCTCAGGGTGATCCTTTCCAACCCCTCCTGTTTGCATTTAGAAGACTATATTTCAAACAGTGAACAATGTAGAGAGATAATAGCTCGCTGGTGAAATTGCCAACAAAAGTGTTACAAGTGAGGAACACAAATGTGGTCTTTAACCTGAATGTGAAAAAATAATTGGGCACAGAATATTAAAGGTGGATGGAATCTCAAAGTAGATGCCTGACGCCCAACCAAGGACTTGCCAGAGATCATACAGATAAAACTGGACAGAAGTGGAACTCCTGACTAGTTCCAGTTGTCTAGTTTGTGCCAGGTACATGCTCTTATTTCTTTGCATTTATTTACTAGAAGACATCTTAAGTCAGAAACATGGGGTATTTCTGATCAAAGAAGGTTGATACTATATAAGTAAAAAAAAAATAGAAAAGGTTGTTTTTGTTTCATTTACTGTCCTATTTGATGATATTCCTGATTATTTCTTTTCTTAAAGAATTTAAAATACTTTTATTCTTTTGAGTGTATGTATGTATGCAAGTATATGTCTGTGTCTGTATATAAAGACTGATAACTCCCATTAGTTACATGTTAGGAAAAGCTAATGCTAATAAGTAAAAACTCAAATTAAACTAACACCAAAATTAGAAACTTATGTGTATCAAAGAGCATAATCAACTGAAAAGGTCACTTGTGGGATGAGGAAAAATTTGCATATTATATACCTAATAAATGATTAATACCCAAAGCATAGGACAATACCCAAACACTCAAACAACCCAATCTAAACAAAAAAGGATTTGATAGATGCTTTTCCAACAAGGATTTTTAAATAACAAATTCATGAACATACGCTCAGTGTCACTAATAATAAGGAAAGCAAATCAAACCCACAATGTCACCCTGGACTACCAGAATAACTACTACTAGAGATAAACAGAGAATACCAAGTGAGGGTGAGAATGTGAAGAAATCAGAGCCCTTATACACTGTTTGTAATGGTACAGCTGCATAAATTGTATGGAGGTTCCCCAAAAATATCAAGAGCAAAATTGCCATATGGCCCAGAAATGGCACATCTGGTCTTACATGGAAAAGAAAAGAAAGCAACATCATGAAGAGATATTTACAACCCCACTGGGGCCTATAATCAGCATTTTCAACCTGACTGTATTAAGAAACACCTGAAAAACCCATCAAGCCACATCCAGGGTCATCTGGGTGGGTCCTGAGTGTGACCGTGGGAATTACACCTGGTCTTTGACTCGCTTCCTCTCTGGATGTTTCCCCTTGTTCTCTGCTTCTGGGTCACAGTGAAGTGAGCACTTTTGCTGTACCAGGCCCTGTTTCCGTAACGTTTCTGCCTTGAATGCAGCAGACCACGAACTGAAACCCCTGAAAATATGAGTCAAGTTCTAGCTGTTGTGTATTTTATTTCAGCAACGAGAAACTTGAGCCATACATCTGTGTTCAGAACATCAGCACTAACCATAACCGCAATGTGAATCAAATAAACTGATCAGTAAGAAGAAAAAGAGAATGTGATACATACAAACAATGGACAATGATTCATCCTTTAAAAGAAACATCCTGAAGGTTGTTGTGCTAAAAGAAGTAAGCCAGGCACAAAAGTACATGTCCTGAATGGTGTTATTCATACGAAGTAACTACTATAGTCCCATTCATAGGACCAAAAAGTAGTGAGGTGAGAAAGAGGTGGTCTTCAATGCCTGGGAGCAGAGACAGATGGGATCAGAGTAGGATGAAGGGAAAAAGTGTTGAAGGAGACTGTATGTTTCTGTCCCAGGTCCTCCAAAACACTCCTCTGTGCTCACAACAGTCTTTTGTTGTGGACATATGGTTACTATTTTCCAAATTAAAAAAAAATAGAAATCAAATATGTTAAGACATAGCCCAAAATTATCGAATTAAAAATGACAAGATAATATATCCATTTGAGTATAAATGACTCAATCTTATCAGTTTATGGCAGAGTAGTACTCCATTCTATAAAAGAACCACACCTTCTTAACCCAGTCTCCATTTGAAGTTATCTACACTCAAATGGATATACCTTCAGGACATACTCACAAGTGAAATTTATAGGACACAGATGTATAAATATTGTATTTTTTCTCTGGTATAAGAAAATGAAGATGTCAATGAGTCTAGTATGTGTAGTAGATTTTGTGAAATAGAAATATTCAAAAGGTAATGGGGGTAAATGTAAATAATGAGAGGAAAAATAATGTGATGGTAATTAAAAAAGAAAATAAAGCTTATGTATACGGGAGTTTTGGGGTGGGAGAATGGAAAAAAAATGAGAATCAAGTGGTGTCATATACAAACTCTCAATGTTGAATACAATAGTGATATATATATATATATATATATATATATATATATATATATATATATATATATATATATGTTGTACCAATAAAGACTTGAATAAGAACAATCTTCACGCCTAACATCACATAAAAAAGTGACAAGATGAGGATCCCCAGTCAGGTTAACTTGACATTTGCTTCCATAGCTTTCAATAAACCCCTCTCCATGGCTCTTTGCAGTTTTATTTGGAAATCCTGTACTAAGCAAATGAGAAGATGTAGTTGGAATCTTAAATAAAATGAGTAGGATGGACCTGACGGACTAAGTGACTGGACCCCTGAAGATCCGCACATCCTCATGCTCAGAGCCTGTGAATAGGCTGTTGTGTCGCAGAGTAGAGCCAGGCTTGGGTGTGATTCAGGACCGACCTACCAAGCCTTCCAAAGGAGAGGACGTCGGAATGTAAACAGGGGGAGAAGAGAGGGGAGCAAAGCAGTGTCTGCGGCGATTTCCCTCACATCTCATCCTCGGCCCGTGGCCTTTCTCCTGCTCCGACTGTGTCCCCACTCCTCGAGGCGACACCAGACGTGTCTGTGGGCCTGCGCGCACACCACGCAGTGCTTCAGCAGATTCTCTAGTGAACCGCAACTGCGTGTCATCTGTCTCCTTTGGGTCCTGACACTGCGACCTGCCGAGAGCCTCCGACTCCGGGCAAGGCCTCGACCGGAGACTGCGCGATACTTTACTCAGGAGTCATGAGTCAGTCTTCATCTGGATGGGCCAAGTATAGATCCACATTCCCATAATCCCCTTCTCAGGCTGGATTAATTGGCCAAAGAAGCTAAAAGAACTCACTTACAGTTAGTGACTTACTGTTTTAGTCGAAGTTTTCATAAAAGAGGGTAGAACAGCTAGATGAAAAGCACGTAAGGTGAGAGCGGGTGTGACCGAATGTACAGGTGCGTTTGTCTACACGCAGGTGGGATGTACCACCCTCTTAGCACATGCGCGCTCGCCAACCCAGAAGCTCTCTGCACCCCGTAGCTCGGCAACTGTAGAGGCTTCACTATGCAGACACGGTTGATTTCTAGCCCTGTTTCCAGTCCTTCTACCTGGACGATGGGAAACGGAGGTGGATGCTCCAAGCTTCTAAGCACGGTCTGGCCATTGTGGTGACCTGCCCAATCCCAGACCCACCAAGGGTCACCCCATTAGAACAAGAGACACTCGTATAGCCTGGGAAATTCCCAGGGATTCAGAAACTGCATTAGATGTTCATATCGCTAAGGAAATCAAAGACATCATATGTGTTCTGGGCCCAAGAACTGAGGCCAGAGCCAAAATATTACAGCAATAGATTCTGGTGGTGTCCTTATGGCTCAGGAAACTGCAGTAATTTTAGGATTGCAGTGTCAGGGACTGGAGGAATAGATGATATATGTATAATTTTTTCACTTTATCATACAGTTAGCCATCACTGATTTGGAAGATGACGGGGACCACGGTCCAAGGAATGTAGTCAGTCTTATACGCTGACGAGGACAAGGGAGGATCCTTCCTTTCCTCCTCCAGAAGGAAGCACACCCTAAAGGCACCTTGAATTCATGCAGTGAATTCACCTTCAGGTTTACATCTCCTGATGCTGTGTTTACCTACGCCACTGAGTCTCTACTGATTTCTTATGATAGCCACAGAAAATACAATGCTATTTTAATTTCTTTTTATTAACTTGCCTTTTCCTCTTTAGCTGTTTTCCTGCACTATTTTTAAAAAGAAGAACTAGGATACTCCACATCTGGCAAGGTTTGGGTTGCTATTTTGTTTCTGTCTGGTCTCCTACCAAAAGATGTGTCTCTGAAGACTGACAGAGCCACCCTGCCTGGAGAGCACTTGTGTGTCAGCTGAGCAAACGTGAGGACTCAGGCTCACAGACGCCAGCATTGTTCCCTGAACTGTACAGGCAACTGTTGCTCCTGGCTGCAGACACTTCTGAAAGATCCCTGAGACCTGGGGAAATGTACATGAAGACGTCACTGTCCATCTTGATTGAATGGAGCGTGGAGTTTGCCTCCAGGCCTCCAGCGGGATTTGGGGGAGCCTCGCGTATTTGCTGCTTCTGGCTACCACATGTGCCCACCTCTGCCAGCGCACACAATAACCCACTGCTGGGCATTGTTATTCTCTACCTAACACATCAGAAAATGAAGGCTGTTAATGATTTAATAAAGTGCAATTTTCTACTGGGTGACACAAGCTGGCATTAAACTAAGGGTTTTTAAGGTTTGAAACTCTACATTATTTTATGTTCTTCAATCTTTTTATGGAGACACAGACCATTCTGAGAATACTGAAAGCAATAATTTTTTGCAAGAAAAATACAACATAATGACAAGCATGTATGCAGAGAAATGCACAAGCATTTGCATATAATTCTCATTGGTGCCATAAAGTTTACATTTAGGTTAAGAACTGTGCATATAAGCCAGCTCCTTTTAATCAGAGGCAGGATCCATGGAGGTTCAACAGATGCTCATGTAGCAACTCCGTACACAACTCTTTACTCTCTATGAGACATTAAGAAACTAATCTCTCAGGGCCTTGTTTTCCTGCCTTACAAACCAGGGATAGTACTAGACCAGACCTCCTGGGGTTATAGCAAGAATTGAAATGTCCTTACATAAAAAGTATTTAGAAGAATAAATTCTCAAAGGTAAGTATTTAATAAATGCTTTCTATTATCACTAATGTTGAATTATGAGCTCTAGAATTGGGAAATACTTTTTCAAGGATAACCTTAGTATGACAGATAAAGCAGAGAAAGTCCAAATCACCAATAAATATAACAGTTGGAGAGGAAAAATCCATGTCTCGGACAGTGCGATGCCATCCTTACAGCTATCACCTCTGTGAGTAAACAGGCTGAGGGGAGATGAAGAAATGCATGCATTTTTTTCTATCCAAAACCATTTCCATGATGCTTGTCTCCAGAGAACCAAGATGCTGAGAGAAGGAAGATTAGACAAAACATCAGAAACTTGTGGCTTATGACTTCAGAGGCGAAATATTTCATGATACACAGCCATTAATGATAAAAGAATATTATTGTGGAGTCTCTTTGGGATGTAAAGGGAACCTTCAGATGGCACTTGATGAAAAACACAGAAGGGAGAAACTGGTGACATTTTGATCAGCCAGGGAAACAATGAGTTTAGCAGTTACCCTACTGTGTAGACAAACCTGGCCTTCCTAAAGGAGCACAGTGCTACACCTCCATCAGTGCAGTGACCACGGCAGTAACAGGGAAATGCAGATGTGTACAGAGGCTGGATGTTGCCAGGTCCCCCATTAAACAGTTTATTCAAAATACTCAGGTGTGACTGATGCATGTAAAACATATTTTCATCCTTCTTCAAAGTATTGATTTGGTACTTCAACCAAGGAATCGTGAGTATATATTTTCCCATAAGTAATTTTCCTCATTATTTTCATTATCTCTTCTTTCCTATATCTCTCTCATCCTTTCATGTCTTCATTGATTCAAATTCAGGAAACACTCATCTTTATTCAAGGAAATATCCCCTTTCACCTGATGTGTCCACTTCAGAAGTATTGTGTTTCCTGAACTTTTTGTCATTAAACTTTGTAAGAATCAGTTAAGTGATATCAAAATGACCCTTTCACTTTGTACTTTATGAAGACAGACAAATGTTTTCCTGGAAATGACTGCATGCACATGCTTATTTACTCACAGATGGTCCCGTGCAAAACCTTCAGCAAGGTAAAGGGATAATGCATTGTCCTGTCTTCAGCAGGTGCAATTTAATTGTGTTTTATTGTATGTAATTGTATGTTTAATTGTATGTAAAGCTGGAACATAAACTTAGGATTCCAAACTTAAGACTGTTGAGTAAAACTCAAGACTGAAATAAGTTTTCTAGTTTAGAGAACTTCAGAAAAAACCACCAGAGCACTGAGCCAAAGATCACTATTTAACTGTCAACACTGAGGAATCATAAGCACTCAGAACCTTCATGACCAGAGCACATGGATGGATCCATGTAGCCTCTACAACCCAACTGCTTTGAAACTTGTACTGTAAAAATTCACGTATCATGGGCTACTATCTAGAATATATAAAGAGCTTAAAAAATCAGCCCACCCAGGGCCGGGGAGTTAGCTCAGTGGTTCCGGCGCCTGTCTCGCAAGCGCAAGGACCCGGGTTCGATCCCCGGTAACCACATAACAATACTGGGTGTGGAGACCCACACCCAGCAGCAACCAGTACCACATACCACAGTGCCGGGCGTGGTGGCTCACGCCTGTAATCCCAGCACTCGGGAGGCAGAGGCAGGAGGATT
>PVIR01007753.1:0-42487 GCA_004026965.1 Petromus typicus | reverse complement strand
AGAATGGCTGCTATCTCAGAACTAGCAACAAATGTTGGTAAGGCTATGGAGAAAAAGGAACATTTCTCCACTGTATGTGGTAAAGTAGACTCGTACATCTGTGGAAATTGCTCAAAAAGTTAAGATTGAAGGTCCCATTTGACCCAGCCATTGCTCTGCTAGGTATATACACAAAAGATTTAAAAGATTCATATCACAGAAACATATGTGCACCCATGTTTATAGCAGCTCAGTTTGTGATTACTAAATCTTGGAAATAACCACAATGTCCATTAACAGGAGATTGGATAAAGAAGATATGGTTCTTCTATAGAATGGAGTATTACTCTGCCATTAAAAGTGCTAAGATTGAGTCATTCATATTCAAATATATGTACCTTCAGGACATCCTCATAAGTGAAATAAATAGGTCACAGATGTGTAAATATTGTATCTTTTCTCTGGTATGAGAAAATGAAGATGTAAATGAGTTCTAGTATATACAGTTGATACTGTGAAATAGAAAATATTTGAAAGGAAAGAGGGTGTAAGGGTAAATAACGAGGGGAAAAAGAATGTGACATAATAACAAAATGAAACAAAGATTATATATATAGGGGTTGGGGTGCGGGGTTGGTAGGGGAAGAGGAAAAATGAAAATAAGTCATTTCATATTCTGGTACAAACTCTCAATGTTGAATACGATGATGATGTGTTCTCAAATATTGATTGCGTATTGATATATGAATTTTTAAAAAGTCATATATCAACAAGTTCTCCATAAATTAAAAATAACTAAACATATACAAATATTTAATATAACATATTTCAAAAAAGTAACGAAATGAAAAATCTCAAAGGGGAAAAGATGCATGTATAGCACCCAGAAAATCCCTCTGAAGATTTTATTTACCTACATCATTTCTTTCATTTATTTTGAACTTTCCAACCTTTGTCTCAGGTCTCTTCTGGTTCTCCTTTCTACACGCAACCCCTAAACCTTTCTCTCCAGCCCACAGTCACCCTCTGCCCTCTCCTCAGCAGCACTGTCTGACTCTGGCCTCTGATTTTGTTTTCTCCTCTGCCTTTTGCTCTGATTCTTATAAAATTAGAGCCTGGAGCCACCACCGGCAAAATCTGGCTCCATTCTTTGGGAGAAGCAGAGCAAGAGTATTTAAAATTTAATTTCCTTCCTATAATTCTTTTCACACTTGGGTTTGTTAAAGGGTGTTAATATTCCATTCAATATCTTCCAAGAGGTGTAAAGGTCCAATCTGCTCTCTGCTCACAGGAGAAATGGCTGTTGTGAGCTACTGAGTGTTAGGCCGGGACAGAGAGTAGATTCACTAATATTGTACTGGATTCTGAAGTAGCAGCTGACGTTTCCACAAAAGTACCAGGATTGGAGCTCCATGCCCCATTCTCCAGAGAACTGGGAAGGCACTGAAGAGTGGACAGAGCAAAGCTTCAGAGGGGTCTAGACGGGAAAGAGATGGTGTACTAATCGCAGTGCCTGGACGAGGTGCTGGCCAGTGGAGAAGAGGAATTCAGCAGAGCAGAGAGGAGGGTGGCCATGTGAACAGCACATCCAGCGCTTTCTGCCTCACTGTGTTGAAGCAGTCGCACACCTAGGTAAGCTATTGAATGTGTCTGAGAAAAAAATATATATGTCTTAAAACAGAAATATCTTCTATTCCTCTTCCTAAAAACAGAAGTTCTATTTTATTTTTTCTTACACCTGTATGTTGAATGGAAGGTGAAAATGTGGTAATTTGTAGGAGTTAGGCATCTTTACAATGCTGTTTCCAAACAAAAATAAAGTTGTACTCTCCTTTTATGCAAATCTTTATGTGTCAACAAAATTTTTATCTTTGCCTCTCTTCTTCACCTTTGAAAATTCAGTTCTCAAATATTTATTGCATATTTCCATGTGCTAAGCACCGTTTTAGATATTGAGGGTATAATCATCAAGAAAACACATGATTCATCTTCATATTAAAGAAGATTCGTGTCTACGGCTGTTATTTTTCTATAGGATAACGTTTTAGAGACGAAATGTCTGAGGGTTATGCACACATATGAAGTTCATAGCCCCCAGAAATTTAGGTTTGCTTATCTTGGAAAAGTAATTGATTCTGAGTATGTAGAATTTGGGGTCTGATGTTTCCTAGCCCTAAAGAACTGAAAGGGTTTTCAGGGCAGGAGTAGAGTGAAGGGAGGTGAAGCGCGGAGTGCCCCGTGTTTGGAGCAGGTTCCTGGTGTGACTGGAAGTGAGGGGGCCAGAGGTGGAGCCTTGAGGACGAGGCAGTGACTTCCTCAGCCCCTGAGACAGCAACACCCTGTCGTTCCCATGCTGCAACCCCATGCAGCGTGCTGTGGCACCAGGAGACTCCCATGCCCGGAAGCTTTCTGAGAACTTCCTTCACTAACAGGTGATGAGAGCTTGAGGCCACCGTGACCACATGTGCAGACAATCTTATGGGCTCCCTCTTGGAAATTAATAAAAGAAAAGAAAGATGAGCATGTTAAACACCAGGCTGAGGTGAAAACGTCGTGCATCGGTATTAAGACATCTCTGTGCTGTCCTGAGCACTGAAGACCCTGGAATAAAACAATTTAATCGATGTGCTCAGTCTGACCTGGATTTCAGCCGAGTCCACCGACTTACCCTCCAACAACAGCTAAATGGCTCCTTTGAAAATCAATAATATTTTTCCATTTTGACATGTATGAAAGTACTCCTGATATTTATTGTACCCTGATATATTTACTGATAGTTTGGTGAAAATTTGACAAATCCCTGGAACCCTTGCAGAAATATGGAGATTAACAGGAGCTGACTGCCACTGTAAGGATGCAGGTTTCACCCACAATGCAATGCAGGTTTCCTGGGAAATCGACTCTGAGTCATTGATTTGTGTGCAGGAAATTTACTGTGCAGCGCTGTTCCAGCGAGCGTTTGTGGAGAAGGAAGCTGGCAGCTTTGGACAGAGGAGCAAGCTGAGAGAAACTCGGTCAAGAGAAAGCACTGAGCCAGGAGCTGGTGGTCCTTTGAGCTGCTGCTCCACATATCCCAAGGAGCCTGGCCCTTTGTTGCCCACATGGACCATTCATGGGGCAGGTGGACTACCCCAGGGAAGGGACTGACCTTGGGCACATTGGTCCCCTTCGCTGCTGGCGGTGCTCAGTGGGAGGGCCAGCCTGGAGATGGTGTAGCCTGTGTTTTCTAGCAGCCATCTTCAATGGAAGCTTCAGACGAGGTGCACAGTACCGGGTTCCATCGCTTTCTGTTTTTGAGTCTTTCCCTTGTCTGTGTCGTCAGCCTCTGCTTCCTCAGTTGCAACAGTATTATGGAACTTGAGAGCTAACCACCTGGTGGAAGTTAAGTGTTGCCAATCCCCAGGGAAGTGATGGCTGCCCAGTACTCCTTCACCCCCAGCTGTCACCATTGTAGATGTTCTGACCCTTTTATTCCCGAGTCTAAAATAACATAGTAAAATAAAAATAGGAAAGAACGGGCTAGGGAGTTAGCTCAGTGGTTCCAGCACCTGTCTTGCAAGCGCAAGGACCAGGGTTCGATCCCCTGGAAACCACATACCATACTGGGTGTGGAGACTCACCCCAGCAGCAACCAGTACCACATACCACAGTGCCGGGCGTGGTGGCTCACACCTGTCATCCCAGCATTCGGGAGGCAGAGGCAGGAGGATTGCTGTGATGTGAGTTAGAGACTGAGCTCAGGGCCAGCCTGAACCACAAAGCGAGACCCTGTCTCGAAAAACCTTTAAAAAAAAAAAAGGAAAGAACGTGAAATGCTTTAAAACCCATCTCCGCCACCTGTTAGCTCTGTGGCATTAAAAATTAATTAAACCTTTAAAAATCTTGATTTGTTTATCTTAAAATGGGATCATAATCATAATTTTAATAGCACAAGGTCTTTATGAAATAAATATCTCTGACCTAGATGAATTTTATCAGATCCTTGATAACTAATAAAAACAGTGAAAATAATTATAATAGTAACCACCACTGTCAAGTACTTTCTGTGTGCTTAGTACAGTAATTACAACCTTTTACACATTTTATTTACTTAATCTTTACATGAAAATAATAAGATTTAGTCATTGGATTGTTATATGTGTGAGTGACATTCAAAACATCTAACAATTCAGAAATCAGTAAGAATGGGAAAGACAGAAACAGTATTAGGATGGTTTTATTACACCAGTTTGTGAGATGGGAATATTGGACTGTCATTTGAAATAGTGTCATCAAGGCCACAAAACCTACGGGCAAGAGGTGGGGCTTAAGCATGGACACTAATTTCAAAGACTCTAAAATTAAAGCATTTTCTATACAAACTTCCAGCCTCAGGATCTTGATGGAGCTGCTGTGATTCCTTAATTTTCCTACCTCGAGAAACCCCAAAGCTTCTCGACTATGGAAATGCAGCCACAGCTATGTCTTTCCTCCCTGATAGCCCAGATCATCCACCAACCACAATTTCCAGCACTTACTGGACTGAAGGCTGATGTTGTGAGCGATTCTGAAGCAGTATGATTATTGTAATTATGAAAGATAATGGCAGTTATTAGGAGTAATTTGGGTAAAAAGCACGCATAAAATTGAGTTTATTTAAATAGTAAAATCAAGAGTAACATTAGAAAGGAGGCTGAGCAGGGGAGTGACCCCAAACTTTGCAAAGTGTGAGGTGACACTGATAACAAAAAGCCTTGGGTAATGATGTGAGAGGGAGCAGCGTAACCTGGTCAGTCCCGGGGGGTGGGGGCACGGGGTCGCTGACAATGACATGCAGGGACTGAACCCAGAAAGCTCTTTTCCCTGTCAAATAGGTTACTTGAATTGTGAAAAGCACAGTGGATAATCATGATGGAGATCTTGTACCAGCAGATAGATGACTCACATTGTCTTTGTATGAAACAGACACAAAAGAAGTTCTTGAGAGAGCATTCCTTGAAACCACAGTTGATATCTTTACAGCCATGTGTGGCAAGAGAAAGGTGAAAAACACAACGTCTAGCATAGGATCCTGTGGGGGGTGTGTGTGTGTGTGTGTGTGTGTGTGTGTGTGTGTGTGTGTATGTGAGAGAGAGAGAGAAAGAGAGAGAGAACACAAAGAGACAGAGACAAGGAAAAAGCAATACCTGTATACAGTTTTGGTGGGGGTAGTGATACACACACACACACACACACACACACACACACACACACACACAACATGCACCCATCACAAAGTAATTCTTAAAAGATGGGAAGTGGAGCCCGCACTCATGAGGTTGCCCTGGGAATTGCCACTCTATGTCTAAACTTAGAGCCACCTTCTCTGTCTCTGCACTGAACCAGGCTGTTGCTATACTGCACCTCCTCTGTCTGCTCTCCCTGCAGTGACCTGGGCCTCTGTCCTTGCTTACTTAGCGTGTTTTCTCCTGCTCATGCCTCATCTCCTACACCAGTGTCTCAGCAAATCTGATCTAATTTATAACAGCTAAATGGTGACTGAAGTCAGATTCTTAATGAACTTCTTGACTCTTCACCCAGGTAGGTGCCTCCATCTATTTTATATCATACTCTTTTAGGCCATTCAGGTACAAACTCCTCCGTGAAGGCAAATCTCAAACACTCTGGTATTATTTATACAAAAGCACAA
Source organism: Petromus typicus (assembly GCA_004026965.1). Taxonomy (NCBI): domain Eukaryota; kingdom Metazoa; phylum Chordata; class Mammalia; order Rodentia; family Petromuridae; genus Petromus; species Petromus typicus. The sequence goes on along the minus strand of PVIR01007753.1, from coordinate 36,840 downwards.
TTTCATCTCTATTTTATCATCTAACCAAGAACATACATTGAAACCTATATTCTTTACCGTCCTAAGGTAGTAGAACTAAAGTTTCAGATCTATATTCACTATCTACTTTCTTACAGTCAGTGGCTACTAGGAAATAGTTGACAATTTTAGGAGGCTAATGAAGAGGTGGCCAAGGTTAACAATAGTTTATAGGTCCAGGGATGTAGCTCAGTTGCACCGTGCCTGCCTGGAAAGTGCAAGGTCCTGACTTCAATCCCTGGTACTGGAAAAAAAAAATATTAATAATAGTGGCTAAAGGTACATCTAGTTCAGGCTCAGTTTCTTTAGTTTCTCAGCCCATTAAGTAGAGATTTTGGATTTAATGTTGCAGCTCATGAATTTAAAAAACTGCGTTACGTTGGTCAGTTGGCAGAAGTGTGGATCAAAAGGTGGCAGTGTGGATGAGTAAGAAATGCCAGGTGTTCTTTGGTTTCTGGCTGAGCAGGGGATCCAAACTCAGGGAAATGAGATGCTGGAGTAGATTTAGCCACTAACCCCAATCCTCCACTGTGAGAGAACCTGGAATGTGTGTCCTTTACTGACATCATAATAAATGGACTTGTGAGGGTGTCCCCAAAAGTGAAATAGTGGGGAGCCTGCTAAAATGTGACTGGATTAATATAAAAAGAAAAATTATAGGACAAATAAATAGAAATCTGTCTCATGTCACAGTAGCAGAGAATCACAGCCAAGGAGGTGAGCCCAGGGGCTCATGCTCCTGGAGCTCATGGATGTACCACGAGCCTCAGCTCCACGGCCCAGCACACACTCAGCATCGCCCTGCTACACCCGGCCTCTGCAAGTGGAAGGTGAGAATACTTTGTAATGTGTGATCTTTAGTGTAAAGATTCACTAGACAGACACACAGGTAACTCAGTGTCCTTCACTGGCTAAGTCTGACGGAAACACCATCTGGGGCCCCTTGCAGCTGGAGAAAAGACCATTATACACAAAGGCCTAGAAATACTCTGTTCAGTATTTTATTTGTAAACTCAAAAACCATTACTTTGAGTAACATGCTGTGAAATAGGAAGATAAAAAATAATGGAATTCACATCACCTAATGTTTTTAAATAATACAGATCACATGCTCATCTTTCTTAAGCCCCGAGTAAACACAACTGCCTGGTTGACAGGATTTCGTCCTTTCCTTCTGCCAAGATGAGTTTATGTTTGGAACACCTGCTTGTTGCTCTGTGTGTGATGCGCTGTCCAGCTGCGTCTAATTTCCTCTTAGAACCGTCCACACGGCTCTGTCATCTGCAGCACTGATTGGTGCCTCAGAGCAGAGCCAGGTACATCAGACTTTCTCATTATAAGGGACTCTAGATCCAGAGAACCAGCAGGTCCGTATCACGAACATCAATATTTTCTAGGTATAAACTGTACTATTTTGTCCTGAATATTCAGTTCTTCCTTGATTTCAAATTCTCTTTGAAGTATAAAGTACACAAGTTCTCTTTCAAAGACATAAGTGATTCTCTGATTTCATGCCTTTGTCTGACTTATGTATTGTCAAGAATGTGCCCATTTTCAATGACAGTCACTGTGCTATCTCAGTCTTCTTTTGTCACTCACTTTAACTATCTTATTTCCTCTAATTTGTATGTTAGTTCTGTAAAAATATTTTATCTCCTTGTCATGTAATTTTTAGTCATCTTTCAACTTCTAATTAGTAAATCCCTATAATATTAAATTTATATATAAAAGTGATTATATGTACTTGATAAATAGATATCACTCTTCTTTTTTTAGCTTCTTCATTTTTCTAGACTGGATTTGGTCTTTTGGGGGCATGTCATACACTTCTCAGTTATATGTATGCATGTATGTATTTATATTTAAGTGTATACATTTTGGCATACACTCAGCTGTTGTGAAAGGATCACAAAAGTTTGTTGATTATATTTCTCTGGTTTGTCATGGTAAGTCCACAGCTTCTTCTTAAGTCCCCAAGTCATCTTGAATCTATATTTGTTTGCATAGATAATTCTAAGGCCAGAATATATCTTTTTTTCTTTTCTGTACTGGGGATAAGACTCATAACCTTGACCTTGGAAGGCAGGCAGTGGTGTCACTGAGCTAAATCCCCCAATAATAGCATTTTTAATGTGTTTTTTCTGAAATATTTTTAAAATACTCTGCATCGCCACATTTATCCCATAGAAGGAATTATGTATATGTCTTATATGGGCGGATATATGTAAGATTTGATCATTCCTCCAATGTGTGTGTGTGTGTGTGTATGCGAGTGTAGGACAGAGAGAGAGAGAGAGACCCAAGCATGTGCACCTCTGCTAAGATCTTGAAAAGATTGAGTATAGGGTTTTTAATCACAGGAATTTAAAAATTTCCATTTTTGTGTTTTTGAATGTTTAATGTCCCCTAAGGCCATGTGTCTAAATGCTTGGTGATGCTATTGGCAAGTGCCCCTCTTTCCCTTTTATTCCATCCAGGCTGGGAGCCTGGGTGTGGCCTGGGCAGGTTCTTCTTGGCTGGACTCCACTGAGCTTCTGTGCCCTACTTGAACAGGATCCATCGCATATGTAGGTTCCACTGGGGTGGAAGATCACAGTGCAGATCAGTTAATAACGGTCTGCTCCAGGTGTGTCCTTCTCCCTGGAGACCCAAGTCTAAGCATGCTCTTCTCATGACTAGCCCAGCAACTCACCAGGAAGTCTCTGAACTGCCTCCTTTCATCAGTTAAAACCAGGCTCACAGCTCAAACCAAGATCGAAGGACAAAGGATTTGAACACAGGCTGAGATAAAGATTTCCACAGCATAGAGGGTGATTGCTATTCAGAGTAACTTATGATATATTTTAGGAAGATCTACAAGAGAACTTAAAGGCTCCAACCATCAAGAAATGATAAGGAGTGAAGATGCTAATTGTCCTGACTTGGCAAATGAAGGCTCTCTGAGTGCAATGAAGTATCACACACAACCTTGTTAATATATTTAATACTTACATGTTAGTCAATACTCATCAAACAGCCACAGTACACTACAGAGCTGCATGAGCCCATGGATGTAAAGCTTGGGGTTCAGAGCTGAACTAACCAAGATTTAAGCTCCATTTTAATCTCATATTATTTCTGTGATCTTAGTTAAGTGATAAAACTTACACAACTCATTCTTCTAATGTGAAAAGCAGAACTAATTACTTGTCGTGCAATATTGTAAAACTCTGAAATAATTTACCAAATTGTCTAGCAAATAATATTTAATAGTTAGTAGCAATTATTAGTATTACATTCTACTTTCTTTCTATGGTCCTTCAGACAATACTAGAGGATATGTTATTATTTTACAAGATAAATGATGCTTTTACCCTCTAAGTTAAACAAATTCTTATTTATCTTACACAAGAATAATGTCTGCTAATGCTTACCATGCCTCTTTTTCACAGCTAAATGCAAACATGTAAATACTGCCACAAACGAAAGCACATTTAATGGAAAATTTAGCTTGGTTTACCTGCTAATTAGTACCAATTAGACTTTGGGCTGACAGGTGAATGATGTGTTAATACACATATTTGAATGTGACAGCACCAGTAGGATTTCTGGAAAGGGTTGATGCCAGGCAAGCCGGATGCCAGGAGAGGTCCCTGTTAGAAGGATCCGTTCTGAGTGCTGGCTGGCAGGCACTTTGCATAATGTGGCACACAAGACCTCAGCACAGCAAGGGGCAAATAGAAGGATGAGATGAATGGTCAGAAAACAACATGAATCAAGGGAAAGAGCTGGCAGCGGCATCATGGAGCTGGAGCTAGAGTAGCTCAGGCGTGTGTGGGATTCTGTAATTTAGGGATTTACCTAGAACATTTCTTTCAGAAGCAAGTCAAGGCAATTGAAACGTGCTTCTTGAGTGCCTTCTGCACACTTGCCTTTGGAGTTATAAAATGGACCAGACATAATCCCCACTCTCCAGAGACAGGTCATCTATGGTAGCATCAATCACGAGCAGACAAACTCACCAAGGAGCAGGCCAAACTGTGCTGAGCATTACACTAGGAATAGTCATTGAGAGCTATGAGCACGGAGAAAAATAAATAGGGTAGATTCAAACTGGGTTTTCATAAAAAGACTTCCTAGATTTGGAGGTGAATTCAGAGTTACTATTAGTCAAATTAATATAAGGTTTTTGGCTGCCGTCTGCCCGTCTCAATCCACCACTCATGGCACCATGCTCCTCGGTCCCTGGAATCACTCACTGCCTCTGTGAGGCTCCGAGGGTGGAGCCAGCTTGGAGAGCTTCTGCCGGAGCTGGTCGGAGTGAGCACACACACGTGTGAGGTCACGGCAGCTTCTCAACGCACTCCTGAGGGGTACTCGCCACATGGCTGCAGACCAAGAGTGTCAAGAGCTCCGAAAGCATAGGAACTTCCAGAAACGCTTCAAAAACTGCCACAGATAAGAAAAGTTGAGGCTTCACGAGACCGAAGAAGGTGTTGAGAAAGTTGCTCTTCCGATATGATGGAAAGGCCTCACTGGCAGGTAGAGTGGGCCCAGGGCACAGGTGCCCTCACTCCCAACCCCTCACTCTCCCGCAGTGCCAGGGCGCAAGTCCAGTGTAACCCATGCCCGCATGCTGATACTTGTCTGGGATACAGATCAAAGTACCAAGTTCCAGATACTTTACTTACTAAAAGATCATCTGGAGAAAGCAGAATATGAGTTGGAATTCATGACATAAATTCTATACGACATGACTTTGTTGCTGAGCCTTTGTCAAGCATTTTATCTGCAAGACAGTGTGACGTCAGCTAGCCAGTGGCAGTGGCCTGGGGGACCCCATACAACAGGAGGACACATGAGTACATGGTACAACATCACACAGGAATTTCCAAGCCCACCAATAGCTCACAAAGGTGTGCGGTGTGTGGTACCTTCCATCTGGAACTGTAGGGAAGTTATAAATGCCACAAACTAACACATGCCTATAAAATGCTCATGCCAGGGTTTTTAAAAATCCAACCCCTGGAGCTCAGCAAGTAGAAGATCCAACATCAGTGTGACGGGGGCGGCTCCGTGTCCAGCACACAGACTCATCATGGGTCTTTCGTCACACCTCAGCCTCCAACGTCCCATGAGCACTGCCGTTCACAGGCAGCAGTCATCACTCACCTGATCTGCTGTTGCTGCTGCTCCCTCGCCACGGTACTCTCTCCTTCTCACTGTGGCTCCTTACGCTTTAGCATTTACTCCAAGGATCACTTTCCCCAGTAAGCTTTTCTTGCCTCACTTGGGAAATTCTTTCCACCTGCACTTTCATAATTTCCCGGGCATGACTTCTCATACTTACAACACGCTTATTGACTTTACATTCATTATTCCTCATGTCAAAGAACCTTTTCCTCATAAAATCCTTAGTGCCTCACAGCGAGCCGACACCCCTGTGGTCCTTCACATCCCCTGGGCCACTCAGTTCATCCAGACTCCAGGCACAGGTCTCTGTCAGGCCTGCGGCAGGCTTGAGTAACCCAGGTGATGCCGATGTCTCCATGCAGGGGACAAACTTTGAGAACCGCTGCTAACTGCCAGACTTAAATTACACTAAAAATATTTATGTTATATCGAATAAGTACTTCTGAGTACAGTTCATGGAGTTATCTACCTGTCCCTTGATTTAAGTCACAGTTCTCCAAGAGAGAGGACCTCGGACAACTGGCTTAGCTCTTAAAGTTCAATTTCCTTATCTGAATGAAGCAAATATCCTCAGAAATACTAAAGCACTTCCTGTGGTACTCTGTGCAACATAAACTCCTACTGAGGCGAAAGGGAGGCAGAAACACCAGGAGAAGGGAAAACGAGAGGGGAGGCAGGATGCAGCGGTTCAATAATCCCCAGAAAAGGACCAGCCCACACAAGGAGCCCAGGAGTGAGTTTAATTAAATGCTACACACATTTGCTTACTGAAGATCCTATTTCCTTAACATCAGCCGATAAGAGAGCAGTGATGTATGACAGCCCCCAGGATGCCGAGAATTTATTTGCGATGCTGTACATCAGTCAAGTGATTAATATACGCTGCCATGTCAGTGGATGGCTTGCAGACAGAGTCTGCTGGGCGTCCACTCGGGCTCACCACTAACACCGCCTTATTAATAGATAATCAGCTACTGATCTGCTCCTAAGCTGCCTCTCCGCACAGCTGTCTCCCCTGCACTGTGATTTATGCTCTTTAGCGCTAATGAAAACAGTGCTCTGCTGCTTCTTATCTCATCACCCTGGTTATATATCTTTCCACCAGGACATGTGTTTCTTTAAATTATATCACATGTATAAAACAATAAGGACATTTTAAGCTAGGCTGCTCATCCACCATATCTGGTTAGAAAGTAAATGATTCAGCCAATCCCCAAGTCACAGGTCTGATAGGAGGCGATCCTTTAGCCATAGCCTAGCTTCTAGCATCTCCTGAGTGAAAACAGAAATTTCACAAATAATAATATAGAATGCTTGGACTCTTACCTATGAAGTTAGGTAATGTGATTTGGATTCAACTTTTTTATTTTGAAATGCACCACCCCAGCAGGTATTATCTATTATATTCCCACATTAAAAGCAGTGAGACCCAGTGATATTAGATGTCTTACCTAAGGTTGCCTAGCTTATGAGAGAAGTCTTGAGTCAAGAGCCCAAGGATAGGAAGTGTGTGCTCTAAAATCTCGGTTTTTAAAGATTGAAGGGCGCAGAAATGTCATATCAGCAGCCAGACTGGAAGAGATGCAGAGCTGTGGACCAGGTTGAACATCTTCTATCAGCTTAGTTGTAGCCCATCTGTCTCGCGTCTGTTGCAGGCCCTCGCCACTTCCACTCACAGCAGTCCCAAGCTGCTGAGTTTCCCTCCTGTCCTCATGCCGATGGTCTATATTTATTTTAAAATGCACAGTGGCAGCCATGTGTCAGTAATGACATTGGTTATAGAAGTCTCTTACACCAGCCAGCACTGACCGTGGCAGCAGGAGTTTTGCAGACAGGGGTTTCCAGAGATGCGCCTATGGTGGAGCCTGTCGACACAGAACCTGCCACTTCCCAAGTCCCCTTCCCTTCACAGCCTGAGCCAAAGTACTGCCGTCTTGCACTTTCATGTTGCCCTGCAAGGAATTACCTGGAAATCTCTTCAAATGTAGATTAGGACTGAGAAGGTCTGGGATAGGGTTGAGAATCTGCCTTTCTCCTAGGGCCCTGATGAAGTGTAGTTACTTTGAACACTAAATACCCAGTTCACAGGAGAGAAGCTTTTTCTCTTCCCTTGGGCCAAGCCAGCTGAGTCCATCTCATTTCTTAGCCTCTAAATCTTTCAAATTCTCTGTTGATTTTGAACCCTGACTTAACAAATGTTATTGAAATGCAAAGCTTCTTTCTAGAGCCTTAATAAAAAAATATTAAAGCTAAGACTAAGCATTGTCTGCTACCCCAGAGTACCTACAGTCTAGAGGAGACAAAGAGGAGAGTACATACTCAGCCACTCAGGACACACTCAGTACACACTCAAGACACACTCAGGACACACTCAGTACAATGTAGTGTTTACTCAGCCAGAGACTGAACACAGGACCAGCAAGGCTCTGCACTCGGCCTGAGACTGGTACATCAGTGAGGTGAAAGAAAATCTACTGTTAAAACAGTAAATGAAGGCTGGGGAGCTGGACCAAGGACAATCACATGCCTCCAATGAGCCCACCTGCTTATTTGCTGACTATGGGGCCAAGGGCAATAGGACTCAGCTCAATAGGAGTCTTCCCAATGACCTTCAAATTACAGGGAGTTATGGCTTTTCTCTATATGTCTATCAAAAGCCTTATGTGCTCATAGGTGGGGCTTTGAAGGGGTGGCTAGATCATAGGCCTGAGGTACTGGCTTAAGGCTACATGATAAGTGAATTATTCTGCTAATTGGTTTAGCATGTTTCTGGATGTGGATAATGGGAAGACCCACCTTGGACGTGGGTGGTGCCAACCAATAGACTTGTAGCCTGAACAGAATAAAAGAATGAAAAAGGGAGGCTCACTGCTTAATGGCTTCTGCCTACCCTGCCATGGACTGTCCCCCTTGCCATGCCCTCCTGCCTTGGAGCCAGCTGACTATAGACTGAAATCTTTATAATTGTAAGTCAAAATAAACATTTCTATTTTAACTTGTGTCTCTTGAGTATTGCATCCCATTGCTGAGAAAGTAACCAAGGTGGAGGAATATTTGTCATCCTGGGAAAATGTGTCCCCCGCGCAGTAATTATAAATGTTCTGAGATATTTTTGGTTGTCGCAATTTGGGGGAATCCTACAGGCATCTAATTGGAAGAAGTCCTACATACACATTGCAGACTCCTCCTGTCCCACCCTCCCCATCCTCTCTTCACTCAGAGTATTTCTAACATAGTATATGCCCTGGAGTGGAGGCATAACTCTTGACTAATACATAAAAAGGATCTGGGCTGGCAGCAGGGCAATGTGCAGTTTGTCATCCAGGCTCATTTGAAACTATTTCTACAGAGCACACAAAGTCCTGCATGGACTCAGCAGGTAGCCTGACTCTCTGAGGCATTATCTTGGCTACCAGGAGCTTGTTTTGTTAAACATGAAAAATAATTTCTCTGCATTCGAAGTCAGAGAAGAGTGAGCTAGGACAAAGGCCATCTGAGTGGGTGCTGAAAGACCAGAGATGCTCCTGCGAGTGGGAGATGAGGAGAAGGGGTGTGGCAGGAAGAGAAACCACCATACCCAGCACTCCATCGGAGGAGACTAGAGAAGAGCTAGGAGGACCAGAGAAGACTGAAGGTGACTAGAAGAAAAAAGATGCGGTGTAGTGAGAGGAAAGGGGAGGACAGACCTGAAACCCTTCATTTCCTAGAAAAAGTCGAGTTTTATTCTCAGACTAAGGGCAAGTGGATGGACACTTCTAAGTTATCTAGACTTCATCTTCCGAAAACTCAGCTGGAAACTGAACACATCCACTGCAGAGATGCACCTTGGACACTCACCACCAGTTCATTCCCCAAGCGTTAGCATCCTTCTCCAGCCGAACAAGAACCTCTTCACTACTCCATGAAGACTGAGCTAACGGCTTGATTTTAAGAGATTTTTTTCCTGGCTCCCTGAGGCTCTGCCCTCAGTTTACCTCAGTATCTCTTTGCCCACCTGTCTGTGTGCCTCACTGAGCCTTATCCCTTCCAGTGTCGGTGAACTTTCGTATCTCCACCCCATCTCCCGGGGCGTCCTTCAGTCTGCAGACTTTAGAGTAATTCACTCAACTCCCTGAATTATGGCCAACCAGGTCACCAGGTCCCCTTGCCTCCCTGAGGTGACCAGTTGTTCTCATTTACCTGAACCTGGAAGCTCCCAAAAAGTGGGGTTTTCATTTTTAACAGTGGGTAAGTTCAGGGAAATTACAATGAGCAGTTCACCACACCATCTTTCTTACTACTTACCATGAGTAAAGCCCGTGCTGCTTTAAGAATGGGACTAGTTCCAATTTATTTTTGTTTCCAATTTTTCTTTTCTGGCAAAATTTTAGTTCAGGCAACTTTGACCTTGTAAGTAGCTTCTAATCACCTTTCCTCCCCCCAGTCTTGGCCCCATCTCTGTGTTCTATCCTGGTGGTGATCCCAGCCACAGTATAATTAATTAAGCACTAAAGTGAGGTGAAGATAATTATAAACAGCTTTAAATACAGCCTGGGAAAATCAGTTGCCAGCGGTTCAGAAAGATATCCTGTAGTGTGGAGATCACGAGAATGTTTCTCTAAAATCATTTCCAAAGTGCTATTTTTCCTTCTGTCTTGCCCTTTATTTTTTATTTAGAAATAATGTCTACATTCTGTCAACACCTTCAGCCTTGTTACCTTGTTCCAGTGCCAGTAGCTATTTGTTCGCCAACTGGTCCATTGCAGCTAAACTTTGTTTACCTATTTCAATTTTCACACCCCTAAGCCTCAGGCAGATTCCTTCTCCTGCCTGAATCCTCTGCTCTATTTTCTACCATTTCTGGGGTGTCTGAGCCAGAAGCACTGAGCAGAAACACACGCAGGTATAAAAATGCAGAAGATGAAAAGCTCGCTGTAACTTTGTAACAGTTTGAAGATATTTTTGCTGACATCTGAAATGTGCTAAAGTAACACATTTGAAGACTTCCATTCCACTCCTACCCTCTTCACCTGCCAGATAACTTCGTTTCCGACCTGTGTTCTTCGGCTCAAATGTGAGAAATGGAGCCCATCATCCAGTACGTGTGAAAATGGTTGGAGCTTTGGCCAGCACACGGCAAGCAGCTGTTATTCAAGAGAACTGCTGGCATCTGAGGCCCAGCACAATCTGGCCACAATCTGGCTCTCCAGATGTCCCTCCCTACCCCCCTGCTTGTTACGCTTAGCTGCAAGGAGATGATTCTCCAAAACCCGTAATGCCTTTTCATGCCTCTATTCCTCTTTGCATTTGCTATTTTCATCGCCCACAATATGTACCACACCTCCTTTTCACTCCCTTGGTCCTGAATACTGACTGACTTTCTCAGATCTGGCCCAAACGCCGTGTTTAAAAGTTGTCCAGAATCCTGTGAGAATTGTTTATTTGCCCCTCTTTGCTTCCTCAGTATTTTGCCAATGACCAAGGCATTAGGCCCAAACATCGCCTGAGGTCTGGAGATGATGCCAACCTTGGAGGCCCTAGGGAGAAGGGATGGCAACTAAATGGAGCCGCACCAGGAGCAACATGGGGCTGCATGTGGAGGGCAAGTACTGCTGCGTTCGGACTGAGGTTGACTTGATATCTGAGACTCCTCAGAAGCTGGAGCACAGTAGCCCTCTGTAGCACTCTTTCCCTTGCTTCCCCGGGCAGCTGTGAGACCCTGCAGGGGTCTTGTCCAGAAGGGCTTGACCAGTCATGGACACTTTTTTTGTGTGGAAGACAGTAATTGGCCCAGGATGGGCACAGGACACAAGCCATCCCTGGCAATCCTTACCTGGGACAGATACCAAAAACAGTGGGAGAAGCCACCAAGGAAGCTGGTTCAGGAGCACAGGTGTGAGCCAGCTAAGAAGGCTGCATGGTAGGGCTGCTGGCATGGTAACACTGACGGAACAGCCAGCACAGAAGGACTGAACTTGTTGCTCCCAACTTCCACCTTTCCATCTCTCACTAGCGCCCCTGTGGTGCAGCCTGACAGGAAGCCAGTTAGCCAGGGGGCACTGAACTAGCAGACGTCTTCTTCTGAGTTACTGCCCAGAGTGACCGCCTAGGAGGAGCGGCTTGGAGTTGACCTCTGATAACTTGTACAGGAAACAGGCAAATTGGCGCAACCACTTTCCCATTTCTGTATTTTGGATGCAGATGGAAAGCATTAGGTGTTCTAGGAACTCTGGACATACAGATCCAAAACACATGGTCAGTAAACTGCCCTGGGAACCAGCAGGTCATAAGAGACTTTCAGGCTACAAATATGAAGCTATCCCTGTGTTCTATTCTCATGGCCTCTCTACCTTTCCTTTTTCAAGTAGTAAAGTTGTGATCCGATTACTAGAACAAATCAGGTCATAGCACCGTAACAGCTAACAAGGTGATCAGTGCTCCCTACTGTATTATTAAATCTCCATAAACTCGGAAACTAGTGTCTGTACCTGTTATACCTTTTTTCATATCTCATTATCAGTCCATCCGTAGCCATTTCCCCCCACCAGCTGTGAACATCTTGACGAGAGACTATCTTACATATTTTTGCAGTAGGTTCGATATCATGCTTTAGTATATTCATTGGACAAGTATTTACTGAACATGCTTTGTGTGCCATGTCCAGAACTGTGAGATAGACTTGGAACCATGCTAGTCGCTCCCCTCAGGATGCTCACAGCCCCCTTGATAGCGACCGGCCTCGCCGTCATGGACAGAGCCGCCACCTGATGCGATCGGGCCGGTGTGGGACACAACAGCAACACTGGCAGGAGAGCTCAGATGACACTGGAACGAGGAGATGCAGTGAGGGCCCCACAGCATGAGTCCGAAGAGAAGATGGCTCAAGTGATCCACATCAGAAATCGGATGGGCTTTCACCATGGTCAAGAAGGGGAACAAAGAGAGAAAGGAGGAACCGAGACCTCGTGCGTCGCACTCTTGACTAACAAGAGTATTTCAGGATAATATGCTGACACCGGAGCATCTTCCAAGGCCAAGCGCATGAGACTCGAGCTAAGACCCAGACATGAGGGCCTCTGAAGTATCCCAGGTGATTTCCAGGGGCAGCCAAATGTCTTCAAAATGTGAGGTCAACAGAAATCAAGGATAAATTGCAAATGTATCTGGCTGGTGAGGCAGGTGAGGAGTCACTCATTCCTGCTCTTAACAACCACACAGGACATTAACACAAATTTTTCAACAGTAGCTATGCAATGTTTTACATTTCCAAAGCTCCCTGCAAGTGTGCCACATGAACAGCAATTATTTGCTAATATTTCAGGGTACAAATGTAGCTGGGCTGTAATACCAGCTCATAGGGCAAAATAAAACAGCGAAGTTTACATGGGAACAGTTTCTAATGTAGGAAAGAACCTCCAGGGTTGGCTGGAGAGCACGTGACGCCCGGGACAGGTGTACATTTGTGAGCGTTCACACCTCTCCCTGCTGGCATGGCCGTGTTCCACTAGAACCATTGCTCTCAGAGTTAAGTATTTAACTGCCGACTAGAGCCAGGTGTGGGACCACGTGCCTGAACTCCCACAGCTCAGGAGACTGAGGCTGCAGGATCACAGCAAGGTCTAGGCCCACCTGGGCCTCACAGTGAGTTCAACATGGCCTCAAACACACATGAGACCCTGTCTCAAAAAAACAAACAAATGAAATACTGATTTGTAAAAATGGCTTCTCTTATTTGAGAGATTCAAAATATATGCATATATAAAAATAGGAACTAAGGAGAAGTTCCAACAATTTCCCAAAATTTTCCATTGTTCAAAAAATATTTCAGTGCATATGCTAAATTGATTTATACTACTAGCTTCTCCTAGTTTATTGAAAAGAAAGTTTTGTGCTTTTATCTAATTGTTCTTTTTCATAAGAGAGTTTCTTGTCTGTGACTTGTACTCTGAGTAACATTTTGGCCAATTTTAAAGATATATACATGGTATATTACCTGTCACCATAATTATTTGTTATGAAATTTTGTTTTATGTTGTCTCAGAAATAAGAAGAGTGCTTTTTATATTTCCTTTATTATTATCAACTTGAATTAAATTAAAACAAAATATAAAATAGTTGTCTCAAACTTTTATAAGAATCCATGGTGCTAAATATTGATGCCCTTTCCCTACACCTCCTGCCAGGCCTGTGGCGGAATGATGTCTCCTGCTTCACAGAAAAGTTCTCTCCAGAAACTTCAGTGTGCACAGGACACAAGGCCACAGCATGCAGCTGCCGAGCACCAGAGGATTCAGTCGGTCATGAGACCCTCACAAGCTCCTTCATCCCACTGGCACATCAGAGAAGATGGCTTCTGTGTCAGCCTGCGCAGCAACAGTGTGTACCAAGTCAGGAGTGGAGACGTGCTATTCTAACCACTGACATGTGAGCAGCTGTGGCTGATGCAAAAGATATTCACTCCTGACTTAGATACAGTTTAAACCAGAAAGATGTCTCCTCTGAAACGCCGGCTCCTTGTTACCTGTATTTACCACCGTAGAAGACTGCATTGCTGCTGTGATATTTCTTTTGCTTTTATCTTCAGGTGTATTTGACTCATGTCTTCAGTTAGAACATGAGCTTTTTCAGACAAGAACTAATCATCAGTACATTATTTAACTTCCTGTGCTACATGTTTTATTCTGTTAAATGGGAATATTAAACTTCTTCGTATGTTTCCAAGACAGTAAAGATGAACACACAGAATAGCAACTATATCACCTGAAAGATATAAGCAGAAATTGTAACTTTCCTTCCACTCCTATTTGAAACACCCACACAATTTCACAGACTGCTAGCTCAAAAATTGTAGTTACAAGTTGAACACCTACTATATGCCAAGCTCCCGATCAATGTTATTTTAATCCTTAGTAAGTAAATATTATTAAATGTGAACTTGCCTCCATTTTACAGAGCAGACTGTTGAGGATCAATGTTGGGAACTGTGGGCAATTTACTAGATTTAAGACTTACTTACTGGGATTTACTTACTCAGATTTGAGGATGTCTGCTCTGCCCTGCAGGATCAACCGCTGGGATTATTGTGGACATCTGCCCCACCCTGTGGGATTTTAAACTACAAGGATTACTGTACTAGGATTATTGGCTTTAAGACTAACTGGGACTTAATGGGATTTAAGGATGTTTTCCCTGCCCTATGTAATCTTCACCTGCAGGGATTATTGTGGCACCACCCTGTTTTATGCATGCTAGGATTATGGGCTGAAGACTTGGTACCACATAAAGGTACAGGCAAGCTCGGGTTATGGGCCAGACAGTATTTGGCCTTTAGCTTCCACTGCTCAGGGTAGCAAGAGTTGAGCCCAAGCTTAGCCTTTTTCTCTAGATTTTGACTGTTGTTTGTTGGTTGTTAATCCTTTTGCTCTGGAACTCACGGGGCACTGGAGTTCACCACATGGATTCTGGCTGTGTCTTCTTCCCTGGACTCACACAGCTCAATGAGATAGCAAAGGGTAAGTGACTTGTTCAAATGGCCAGTATTCAAATTTATTGTAGTTCCACAATCTCTACTTTGTCTCCTGTGAAGCATAATGCTTAGTTAATTTAATTGTGCACTTATAATTTAACTGTTTTATAAGAATCAATAGTGCTTCTAATAACTAAATATCATTATTAGCCTACCTACTTAATTATCTACTTCTCTAATATTGCTAATTTCTAAGAAGCTATCGAATGTAAGATACGCTTTAAATTTAATATGTTACAAGAAATGAAACAGTGTCAAAAGTAAGTGTAGATGTTTAAACTTCATCTTTAATTTCAGGAATTTAAAGTGAAAGTCAGAATCAGGTGGATCAAAACTGATGAAATATCTTAATGCAAATGAAGAATGAGAAGCACTACACCAAGATGGCGCTTTCCCGAACATTAACAGCTGAAATTCTCAAAACAAATCTGACAAGTATCAGCATCCCTGCCTACAGCGGAGAAAGCTTATACTTAAGACACTTAAGAATAACTGAGTCACTTCCCAACTAGACATGCCAACAATTCTGTGTCAGGGAGAGTCGATGCCTATCTGGGCAGAATTACTGGAGACTCCGGAGTCACTAGTCAGCGTTTTAAAACACCTTCTCACCAGCCTTTACATGAAGCCAAGTATAAGATGGCTCCTGAGACTATGTGGCGTAGTGCACTCACCACGCCAGGGTCTAAGGACCCCGAAAATGTCAAGGCAGAACAGAGGGGGACCATTTCTTCCTCCTCCCTTGCTTGGCCAGGCTCCCAGGCCTCCGCCAGCCTCGGCGCTGTCTCTGTGCCAGGTGTCCACAGCCTCGGAAGATCCAAAATAGGTCACTTGGGGTTGGGCAGACAGCAGTTTCCTAGAGTCAAACAATAAGAAACAAACCTTTGGACTCTATAAAGCAGGAACTGAAGCTACAGTATTCAGCTCTGGAAAGCTAAAATGAACAGGGATGCCCCCAAACTGACGATGTCAAGAGGAATGCGCATTTCATTAAAAAGCTTCAGTATAAAGCATGGACATTTGCAAGTTGAGGATGAAGCTTTTGCCTCATTGCTACCAATACAGACTATTAATTCCACCTGCAGTATACACAGCTACGAACCCCAGAGAAAGAGGAAGCCCCATGGCTGATAGAGGACAGCATCTGGGATAAGGCTGTTCAGCAATGATATCTAACTCCAGTCTGCTTAATCTTTCTGGCTCTCTAGAAATAAACTAATATGACTTGTGCCCAGACACAGAACAAGGTCTATTTATGCAGCTGTATCTGGACATGTATGTACTACATAATGATAGCATTCGCTGTGGAAAGTTGGTACATGACATAACATGTCAGAATTCTTTTTTTTTAATTCTAGTCTTTATTGGTGCATTATATATTCACACCACAGTCACTTTCAGCACTGAGAATTTGCACCAGTATAGGATATGACCCGATTTGATTCTCATTTTTTCCCATTCCCCTACCCACCCCACAACCCTCCAACCCCTATGTACATAGGCACTTCCTTTCTTATTACCATCACATTATTTTATGTTGGCTTCCCCTCTCCTTTCGCCCCCTCCATCCATGACTTATTATTCTCCCACTTGAGAAGGATTTTCCTCTCTGCTTTCTGGCATCAATTTTGCATTTTAATTTATTTACACACTAAATATATTTATACGTATAAGAGCAACGTTGGGTATTAAAGTTAGGGTGTCTGATTTATTTCACTGGACATTGTGTCTGTAATGGGCGACATGGATAAAAGTGCCTTCGTGTGCCTGGGGTTTCACACTGGGAATCCTCCTGTGCACTTGGTGGGCCTCCCGCCACACAGCACGGAGCACTTCGCTGCCTGGCAGTCACTAAAAGCTCTGCTGTGGGATACACTGTCCTGAAGGACATGTCATCCCCACCCTACCAAACACTTAAATATACTCCAGACTCGGCTCAATCAGCTGAACGCAGTGCTTTCTTGGGGAGCTGTCTTTCCTGCTGTGCTCTCTCACTGAGCTGCCTTGGTGGAGGCTGCTGGCCTGTACCCTGTGCCCGGCCTGTACCCGGCTGCCGGAAAGCCCTCCCAGTGAGTCTACTGCAAGCGCCATAGAGCGCAACTGTCATCATGTCACATACTGTGTGTCTTCTCGGGGGTCTGGGTGGACATTCCTGCCTGTTCCCCACGGAAGACTAGGAGCAAAACTATTAATAGCTCATAAATACTATGAAGTGTGTGGCAGGCAGAGATCTAAAGTTTTCCTTTTGGTTGCCAGCTCTTTTAAAATAATTTGGGGGACATCAGTGCTTATAATTCAGACATTTAGTATGATACTTGTTGTTCTTGGACCCTGCATTCTCTTTGTTCCCTTACTCCTAGTTTCCCCTCTCAGAGCTCGCTTTGAATTGCACCACATGCCTTAAACCCCTTTGCAGCAAAGGGGATTCCTCGGGTAGGGTTCTGATCAAATCTATCCCTTCATCCCTTTAAAGTGTTGTCTTTAAAAATTGATTCTGTACAACTACAAGTGATTCTGTACAAGAGTAAGTGAGATGACATCATTATTGCACCCCAATGTCTATAATTTGCACAAATAAATATCTAGTCAGGACTCATATTTGCTACTGATCTAAAACTGCCTGATGAGGAGAAACTATAAAAATTATAACAAAACATCATAACAATTTTTGAAGTTTCTTGTAGAACAGAATACAAGAATGACTCTAGGAAACTGAAAGAAAAATGAGTGCTATGTCATATTCTGGATTTTAGTCCAAATAACCAATGGCACAAATAGAGAATGAGAGAGACTTATTTAACTGGAGTTCAGAGGGAAAAAGTCTGAGGAAGTAGGTTAATTATTAGTTTGCTACATGAAGCAAACTAGTGGCAAAGCTAATTACTAATTATGCAACTAGTAGAATTGTAAGCAGGAGTCACAGAAAAGCCATCACTACTCCAAGTTCCTTCTCTCGGAGTGTGTTTCATTTCACTTAATTTACAAGTGACAGAGTGAGTGTGATCAAGGTGCCCTTGGGGGGAGCACAAACTGTCTGGAGGGGGAGACGGTGGTGTGACTAACAACATTTCTGATTTTGTCTTGCAGGGTACTTACTGAAAGCATCACACCACAATATAGCAAGTTGAATATGGGTTTGATTCAGATCTGCCTGAATGTGAGTATGAATTACCACCCGCTGATAAATTAATCCTACTTAACTATCTATTCTTCATTTCTCCTGAGAATGTCTGAACCAATTACTTTTCTCTGTGAGAGAGAAGAGTAAAACATAAAAGACTCGAAGGTCTATGTGGAATCATAAGAAGGTAAGAAGGAAAATATTTTTAGAAACTAAACAATATCTAAATGTAAGTCTAGAAATTATGATGTGAACGTAATGAGAAACAGAATTTGTGTGGAGTTAAATTCAGAACACATTTACACATATTCTTAAAACTGTATTTGAAAAACTGACCATGATGATCAATATATATGTCCTAATTTTTAATCAGCTGTAATAAAACCAAGGCTATCAGCATTGTAAAGTCGAAAAATGAGGAACTGATTTTCACAGGAACTTCCAGAATTAATCATAGTAGAATCCCAGTGTGGGGTTCTATCAAAGACACAGAGATGATAAGTAGAGTCAAATGGCATCACAAGAGATAAATACTGGATACCGGAGAAGCGATAACTTCTTTCAAAAGGCTCATCAGCAGGTTCACCATATTGGAGGAGAGAGACTACGGGTGAACTTTGGCAAACATTAATGCTAATCATACAAGTCATAAAAAAGAAAGAAGAGAAGAAGGAGCAGAGGAAGAAGAAAGCATCCTGGAGCTGAAAAGAAGAGCAAAAGCCCTAATGTAAACACCCTTGAAGTCCCAGGAGGAGAAAAAGAACAAGTGAACAGAAAAAATGACTAAATAATGAAGACTATCAAACCAAAGATGCAGTAAACTGAGAGTCCCTCACAAGCAATGAGCACTATGGAACTAAAGACTAGCACCAGTGGGTCAAACTGCTGAAACAAAGCATTTACACAGAAATAGAAAAGATAAAAATGGTACCAGGTCTGTCATTAGAAACTAAGGGACATTCCCGATAGAGCAGCATGTTCAAAGTTCTGAAAAATGCTGCTGACCTAGGTTTCAGAACCTTGGGAAAATGTCTTTAAAACATTAAAAGAAAATATTTTTAGATAAACAAGAGCAAGGAGAGTTAATTGTTGATGCTATAAGAAGTGAAAAAGGAGAGAAAAGGCTTCAGGTAATGAACTCAGATGGAAGCTTGAAAGAATATCATAAATGGTAAAAAAATATAGGGTAAGATTAAAATGCTTTATTTCATAGACTAACCACTTTAAAGATAATTATCTAATACAAAATAGTACCATTTTGTTGTGGATTTAGAAGACGAACAGAAGAATAATGAATTATAAAACAGCACAAATGATCACAGGGAAGAACTAAATATTTTACATGATACATGAAATTATACCATATTACTTGGATATATAAATATAAATAAATACACATCCACACATTATCTGGGAGAAATATTACGAAATGTACATTTGAGAGACAGCTTACATTACAAATACATAGAGAGCTCCTAAAAATTAGCCCAAATTAGAAAGATAAATGAACAAATTGACATATTGATGAGGACAATACAGAGGTAGACAGTAAGCATCTCAATAACTGCTGAATCACACTGATTACTTGGAAAAGCAAATTAAGGGCAGAGGATCACATTTCACACCTGCTGAATAAGCCAAAATGTAAAATATTGACAAAACCAAATAAGGGTGAGTAATCAGAGCCCTCATGTGCTTTCTCTGTGGATATAAAATGGTTTGCCAAGTTCTTTCAGATTCTGCCACACATATATGTAAAACATATATATTTTACCCAGAAATATTCCCATGTTTACCCATGAGAAAATATACCTGTGCAGAAATACTTTCACAAAAATGTTTGTGATGGTTTTAGTCAAGCTACTGGGATAGTATATGAGTTCTGCTATACTCAGCAGGATACATAAAACTCTAAAACAATGTGAAGAAAAAGAAGCCATACATGAAAGGTTGCATATTATATGGTTAAATACACATGGATTCCAAGAAAAGACCAAACTTACAGATGTTGAGAAAGTTACTGATTAAAAAGGAGACCGAATGATAGGGATACTGATTGCTGGGGATTGTGAGGGAATTTCCTGGGCATTGGTCACAAGCATAATACATTTTAGAATTCAGACTGAATATCACCCTTTCTATCTGTAAGCTTTGTGATAAATTTTCCTCAATAAAGTCATCCAAATCCTTCTGACCTTCCGTCCACACCAGGCTCAGGAGAACGTGCTGGCCAAGTACTCACAGAGTCCCCACCAGGCGTCAGTCACTATGTGGAGTCTGCGGACAGAAGGGTCGGGGCAGAAAGACACCAGTGATGGGGCTGAGCGCACTCTTGGGAGTAGCAAATGCTTCTGTATGGAAACGATGAAGAGCATAGCAACTTTAGTGTGTTGTTGCAGATGTGTAATTACTGTTTAATATTAATGTAATTTACTAAAAACATATACTGTTAGATGAAGTAAAAAAAAAAAAAACCTGCCAAATGAGAAAAATATTACAAACAGGATGTACTGTGTCCTTGAAATAGATATCTTCCCTCTCCCCAGACGACCAGCTCATTCACAGTTTCTTAATTTCATGATTAGTTTTATGGCACCATGTAATAGAATGATTTTTTTTAAATCCTAGGCTTAAATTCTTCCTCTATTATTAAATTCTAGGTATAAAGTTTTTCAGAGCTATTAAATTTTTACCCAATATCATACAGTCTGCAAGTAGCTGAGTTAAGGAGCCTGGGACAATTTAGACTTGGATTTAGAATTGAGAGCTTTGTTTATTCGAGCTAATGTGGATGAGGTTGGACTTTATTTTTACTTTAGTTGAGTCTGGAATGTGTGATGCTGGGGTTAAGGGTGTGTGATCACTAAACCACTGCGCATGAGTGCTTGGTGCTCTAATCCTGATGGTCTAAAGATAAAAGGTGCAGAAAGGCGCTGTTAAACTTCTCCCGTTGTGGTTCCGTCTTCCCCCACCATGAACTAAAGCTCTCTTTTTGCCTCTGCTACCTTGTGGCGCCCTACTGTTTCTTCTCTGCAATGCCTGTTTGCCATCCCCAGCTGAATGTAGACTGAGTCCTCTGCAAGTCACACCCTTTCCCTTCTAGCTTTTCTCATTGGGTATTCTGTCTCAGAAACAAGAGCAGAGTAATTAATGCAGACATTTGGTACCAGAGAAATGGGGTCTTGCTGTGATGTTATTGGTTGTGAGCTCAAAGACCTTTGGAACTCACTAGTGGGAAGGAGAAGAGTTAGGAAAACTTTGGCGATATTGGCTGTACTGGCAGTGCTGGAATCCCTTAGGCTGTTTCATATGGGAGATTTTGGTTAGAGCTCGGAAGATCAGAGAGTTTGTAGAGATCAGATTAAGGAGGTTTCTGCAGGAAGGAGGACTGCTCTGGCTATTGGACACCGGGTGATGTGTGTTATGGTCCGGCAGCAAGTTTGTCTGCATTATGTTCACATCCAAGGACTCTGCCTGTGACCGAGATTAGGGGTCGTGGACGTATTAATCATGCAGAACTTTTAAGGCAGGCATGTGGCTATTACTGGGTCCTTTTAACCAGATCTATGTTGAGAATCAAAAGCCGAAAGTCCAGCAGAATGATATAGAACATTTGAGTTTGGCCAAAAAGGAAGCTCTACTAAACCTGTGGACCGCAAAGACAGAGAAGATTGTTATGATTGCTGAGAAAAACAAGGAAAATAGACAAGATGGCTTGAGGATGTCAGAGGAAGCAGCAGGACATCACCCTTTGCAGTCTCAGAGCTGTAAACCTGAAAGAGTTTGCTTTGGAAAAAAAGTCCCAGAGCACCATGCTCCAAAATGGCATCAGCCTCGGGAAGTTGTTCCAAAATGGCACCTTACAAAAGTTGTTCTTCAAGTATTGATCCACAGGCCCTGGACACCTATAGCAAGCAAGAAGTAAGACAGGCTTCTACTGCTCCAACTGGCAGAAGACGTTGGCATCGTCCACGCAGCTCTGGCTTTAGGTGCATGCAGAATGCAAGGGTTGTGGGTCAGGAAGGCTTCCACCCAGACTTCAGCAGAAGACCTGAGTGGCCAGGCAGCATGTGACTGAGAGGGCCGTGTGTGAACTGTGAGTTGAAGCCAAAGATTCAGTGAAGACCCCAGAAGACTGGAGAAAGCCAGGAGCATGGAGTGTCTGAGGAAAGCTGCAAGGAGGGAGCTGAACCAGCCCAAGAGAGCAGCCATGGGAGCTCCAACCACCAGAAGTGCTGCAGGGGTGGAGCCGCCCAAGACTGGAGTTCACAACTTGCCACAGATCGCCTCGAAAGCTGCACAGGGAACTGCACTGCAGCACTTCATGTTTTCCCTGCTGAATTTTGGACTTATTCTAGTCCCTTTCCTAGGTATCCAACCCTGCGTTTGTAACTTTTGGAACTGAAATATTTATCTGTGTCACTGGCTGTTGGAAGTATTTAACTTTCTTTTCGTTTATACAGGGTCTTGCAGCCAAGAGTTTGCCCTCCATCTCAGAGGGGATTTGGGACTTGGACTTCTCAGCAATGCTGGAACTCTTAGGACTTCAGCAACTCTCAGAGATGGGTTAAAGGACCTTTGTCTAAAGGAATGTGCATGCGTCCTTAGGGGGCCAGGGATTGAATGTTATGGTTTGTGTTTAGCTGTCTCCCAAAAGCCTCATATGGATGAGGGGGGACTTTCTTTCCAGAGGTAGCTCAACCTGGAACATGCGATGCTGGAATTAAGGACATGTGATTAATAAACTGCTGCAGGTGAATGATTAGTTTGACACCAACCTAATCCCAGTGGTCTGAATAAAACAAAAGGGACAGAAAGATACTGTTAAACTCTCTCTTGCTGCCTTTGCTCCCTTGTGCATGACATGTTGTTTCTCCTCTGAGATGCTTATTTGTCATCCCTGCTGTGGAGCCAGCTGATTATAGACTGAAATCTCTGCAAACTTCAAGCCAAATAAACCCCTTTCCTCTTGTCTTTGGGTGTTTGGTGTTTTTGTCTCAGCAACAAGAGAAGAGTAACTAACACACGGGTACATTGCTACAAGTCTCCACCTGCCAGGTCTTTCTTCCAACCTCCCTTACTACTGTCTCCTGGATGCATTTCAATAAATTACTTGCTCATGAGTTCCTGAAACAGTATCTGCTTCCAGCAAACCTAATCTAGAAGAGCAGATCAGAGCTCACCTGCCACACCGGGACTGAGTCACCGGCTCTGAGACTGGGAGATAACCACGAAGGCTCCTGGGTTCTGGCAGAGCAGGCTTCACCAGATATGTGATGTTCAGCAGATGGATAACTGTGTTTGTGTGTTCTTAAAATTCCCAGGTGGTATTTGATGGAAATTCTCTAGCAGACCACTGGCAGAGTGGCACTATCAACCCAGAGGGACTGTCAACAGCATCAGTGAGCACGAGCTCAGAAAAACCCAAGAGCCGTGAGCATCTGACAGTATCTCTCCAGCCTCACTGCCTGACTCAGAGAGCACTGTGCTAGAGCTTTACTGGTCCCAAAGCTGTTTAAACATAGACTGTGCCACATCCTGTTTAACTTAAAACATTTCACACAGAAACTAGCCAAGACACAACCCAAAATGCTTCTTGAATCTAAACTTACATGGAGAGTGGAGAGATTCGGTTGTACAGCGGTGCGACAAAAGTTGTTGGAGTGCTACTATGTACTAAATATTTCCCATCCAGGGCTGGTTTATTTGCCTATGCGGGCTATGAAGTCACTTGTGTTTAGATACAAAGGTGTTCCTCAGGCCACGCGGTCATCAGCACACTTCCTACAACTTCAGACTGAGAAACGGCTGCTTTGAAATCCTGTGACTCTGACATAGAACTTATTTAAGAAGCAACTGCATGTAGCTCAAACATGGATAATACACTGACTTACGTCATAATGTGAAGTCTTACCTCCTTGGGGGCTGACATGTGGCAGACGCAGGCCCACTTCAACAATCTGAGAGTCTCATGAGGGGTACAGAATCTTCCCATCTTTCTGCTTCATAATTCTGTTTGTTCCAACAGTCTCTCTCTTGATTATAGAATAGGCTCTCGGCTTTTAAGGCCAAGAAAAGAGATGAAAACAGCCAAATAAGTGAAACAAACAACAACAAAAGACAGGAAAGGAAAAAAGAAAGACTTCTTTGATGGTGATCATTGTTTTCACAAAAGAAAAATTATTTCCACAAATTCTTTCCCGTGTTGTTGATTTATGGCAATGTTTACCTTCACTGAAAAGTATCTAATGAAGTAAATATGTAAAAAAAGGAAATAGGACAATTATAATTTGTTTCTACCAATGATTTGTTTCATAGGACTGGGAATATGACTTACGGAATAAAACAGATTTTAAAAATTGAAAAAGAGGTATATGAGAGTTGGCCAAAAATCTTGATGCCTGTAATACAGATTGAAAACTAAACTTCCTGTCTTTGTTCTCACAGTTTGGGGGTTATACTCTCAGACTCTCTTGAGAGAGATCAAATGGCAGGAGTCGAGTCACTGAAATAGCGAACTCTGGCTTGGTTCGGGGTGACACTGGAGCTGAGAATGAAGCAGAGCAATAAATGAGAGAATCTGCTTCCATTTTTGTTCTGTCACAGCCACCATTCGCTATAATACACACCCCAAAATAAGAAAGTGCGGCCCAGTGGAAGCCAGAACACAAAATGAGTGTGGTATTTTTAGTAAGAGCAATGGCCCAGGACAATGACCAATTGATTTTTTTAAATGAAACCTGTTCCCAAGAAACTCATCTCTCTTTGCTGCCATCTGGTATCACCTAACATGAACTTCACCCCAGTACCAGCGGAGGGACAGAATCTCTCATTTCTCGGACGCCATGTGGTAGAAAGGGAGGGAGACGTAGTAAAGGAGAATTTGAGAGTTGCTAAATCTAGTTCTGGAAAATGGACCTATGTGGAGAATTTGTGCACAAAAAAACTGGATCTCTGAGATGTGGAACAGTGTTAAAGGTCCTGGGGAGTTGACTTTGAGTAAGTAGATTTTACTCGCTGTCTGAAATCGGACTCGGCATCCTGAGCAGAAGTTCATTTTTGCAGCTAGAGGCCTCGGACTTATCAGATACAAACACAGGTTGCAGGAGGGTAGGAAAGATATGCTGAGCGTTACCTGTGTGCCACACTTTGCTTTAAGCTTATTAGCTCATTAACTTATTCTTTGTTTCAACTCTCCTGGAAAGATACTATGATTTTCCTCGTAATATGGATGAGGAAGCCAAGCTATGGGGATGTTGTCACCAAAAACCACAGAGCCAGTCAATTCTTTGTCCAGTAAGCAAGGTTTCAACCTCAACAGAGCCTGTTTTCTTACCCAGTAGACTACACATTTCCAGAGAAAGTCTCTTTTAATATATTCTTCTTGCTTGACTTCGGAAGTACAGCTCCTGATGTGCATACTTGTCCACATATAACCATGTGGTTTATAGTGAAAGATTTAAAAATGCTAGTTTAGGCAATGTTAAGTGCTTACAAAATTTATTTATTCACTAGACTTATTTTCCAGAAAATGTTCAGAGGTTTGGAAAACACAGTTTTGAAGACAATCTGAGCTATACCCAGAGGGCAATAAAGGTCAGGCTGATAGTCATAACAAATTAATTACCTCCATTAATTTATAATAATATTTTGAGACGATAATAACAGTAAGAGTGTAGCAAATATCAACACCGACATCTATTTTAAGTGCTATCCACGGCAGGCATTGCCTTGAATGTTCTCCATACAGTTCCTTCTTTATCTGTCATCATGTCCGATGAGCTAGGAGCCTATCAGACATATTCATTTCACAAGTGAAAAAGAAAACAGGAACAAAAAGATTAAATAACTCAGCCAAGATCCCAAGTAATGAACAGCACTAATATTTTAAGTCTATCAGATTGACTGAGTTTAAATTAAAAGTCAGATTTTAATACCGGTGTAATTACCTGGAGAGTTTAAATCCATTAGACAGGTTAAATCCTTTCCACAGTGGAAGAATTGGCTAGGAATGACTAAATCTACATAGCAAAACGATATTTGGTAATCTTGGAAATAAAATAACTTTAAATAAAAAGACCTGGAAGGCACGTAAATCTGTGGGCGCTGTTCCACCATTAGCTTTTGATCCTGCACAGATGGAGTCTTTAGCCAGGTGCAGCCACAATGAACCCTTTAGTTAATAATCATTACTGCATCTTACGTGTTAGGACCCCAGGTTCTCGAATTCAACTCTACTCCTAGCCATGCTGCGTGACCCTCATCATCCCTATCAGAGATCACTTCACTTGACTTTACTGCGGCTGTATGAATCCGCTTTCCCACAGCTGAGACACAATATCCAACACCCAGGATTTAGAAGGGAGGTAACCGGCTCACTCCAGATGGAACTCAGCCTGTGCTTCATGTGTTCACCACAGCCAGACAACTTGCTTCTGCTCCTAAAAATTCCTGCATGGGTGCAATGCACTTCTGGTAGGTCACTTGTCTGATTTCAGAGCAGTGTATACCTTTGGCTGAACTTATCCCTTGCCTAAGGACAGGACTCTTTCTCTCCTCTCAGATAAGCACCTCCCAGCCCTTCAGCTGCCCTCTTTCTTCCGTGCCTCAGTATCTGACATCTGAGCATCTTCGGACATGAATGAATGAATGAATGAATGAATGAATGAATGAATGAATGAAAAGGAATTCTGTTCAAGCAAAGTATGTCTTTTTCAAGAGCTGGTGGTCCTTTTGAAGGTCACTGGCAAATAGCCTTGGTTCCCTAACTTCTCTTCGGTCCTATGGCAGTGAGACTGGCACCAAGAGAACACCTGGGCACCGAGTTTTGCTTTTGCAGGTGTCTGCAAAACCCCATGTGACTAAGAAACAGTTTCTTCAAGTTCAGGATGGATTTTTTTCCGACTTGGCAAAGAATTTAAATTATGAGTAAGAGTACAATTAAGGTCGATTACACATTTTAGAATTAGGAAGATGATACAAGTACTTGAAATTTGATATCTGGTATCTGGAAATAATAAACTACTCATACAGAGAACACCTAATTGGGTAACAGTTTGATATTTAATGATGCAGCTTGTGCTGCTGTTAATCCTCCCTTCCACAGTTCCTGTTCTAATGAGGTTAACACTAAATCAGTACGCTGGCATCTCTCATCTTTTGAGAACTAACCAGTGGTCCTTATTATTAAGATTTTTCTGTAAGGCAGTGAAGAAATTTTCCCTGCATTTTGATCCCACTACAAATAAAACAACGGGAAGAAATCAGCATTTGCTGGAGGTGGGAGGGAAGAGTTCTGAGCAGTTCCTGGCCCTCGCCCACTGCTGCACACACACAGCAATTGTCAAGCAGAGAATCATGTCCTCTTCCCACCACTGATACTGAGGTCAGGATCAAACATACATTCTCTGTCTTCCAGGAAGTTCTCACTGGCAGTAATGATGATAAAACTCGAGACATTCGCCACACCTACGTTCTACCTGCAAATACCAGTCTAAGACTTTTATATATTGTTATATATTTCACTCATCTAGTTATGATAACACTATAAAGAAAGGTGCTCTTACTGCTCGCACTGTATAACTCAGGGAAAACTATCTGACATTAACAGACAGATCCAACTATGAACAACTTCACCCCATAATAATGTGACGTACACAATAGATTCATGATGGTTCAGCTACCTCAGAAGTGCTGCTTCCAAAGTCATCTGGCAGTTACCATTCTAGCAGGTCCGTGGGAAAGAGCATAGGCTACAGCTCCGCCTGGGTCATCCTGACCTAGGCTCTGCTGAAATGCCATTGGCTAGGTTTCTGTTACTTGAAATGCCACTGGCTAGGCTGGATATGAGGCCACACTTAATTATGAGGGAAGCTGGGATTCTGGAGTTCTCTGAAGCTTGTCCTTAAACAGGACTTCTAAATGGTAGCATAAAGAAATCAATAAACCAGACATTTCTCTCCAGAACAATTTAATGGGTCAAAAATGTAGCAAAACAAAATCAGTGAAGTCTATGGCAATTGTGTTAATGGAAAATACTCATTTAAGGAAATACACTAAAACTTTCCAAGAATAGCAAGATCCTGTGGTATCTCTCCACAAAATCCTCTATTTCTTCTTCCTGGTTTCAATGTAGAAAACTCTGTTCAAGGAGGTAAGACAGGGTGTCCTACTCCTCTAGTTTCCTCCTTGGAGCTACGGGTTTCACCCAGTTAGGGGCAGCCTTCCTGCAGCAATTACCCTCCCTTGTACCAAGTCGTGGAAGCTCTGCCCACACAGGCACTGTCAAGACAGAGTCATCTTTGTACAGGTGTGTCAGGCTGACAATACTAAAGTTTCAATATTCCCCATCCTCAGTTTGCTAATAACAGAGAGGTCACCTAATGGGTCAAGATAAAACCAAGAATTGCTATTCCCCTACTTCTCAGCAGAAAAGACACCTCCTCAGCCCCACAGCTCTGAGGTGGTTAGGGTTCTGCCCAAGGCAAAGATGCCTCAGCAGCAGGACTTCTTTCAGAGCAGGATGTGGGAAACATTACAGTTTACGCGTAGCTGTCTGCCCAGAGCCTCCTGCACTTATGGGCGAGGTTTCTAGAAGAAAATTAGACTGCAGGTGTGCCACTCCTGACCTGCTGTCAGGTGACAGGGTCTGGTCCGAAGAGGTAGGTCCTGGGGCGTGGCCTGGAAGGAGGGGTGCACATCTCCTTTCTCAGCTCCTCACTTCTCTTTCTTCCTGACCATCCCCATAATGCGAGCAGTTCTCTGCAGCAGGCCTTTCTACTTTGCCCTTTCTGACTTGGAGCTATTGATCTACTCCCTGAAACTTCAGAAAAATATAAACCTAAATAAATCTCTCTTTAAATTATGGGTATTAGATATTGTTTCAGCACTGAAGATGCTAAGAGTGATTTCAGTACCAGAGAAGTAAGGTCATTGTTTGGTGGTGTTTGACAGCACCCTGCCCTGGTTGTGTAGTTTAGAAACCTTTGAGATTGGTCTGTGTGCAAAGTCTGATAAGTTGAGACACGCCAGCTAGAGAAGTCCGGGATGCTGGGAGCTGAGTTTGCCAGGAGTCTCTGGTCAGAGCTGAGGCCAGATGCTGACAGCAATGCAGAAGGGAGAGATCAGGCTCAAGAAGGAGTCTGACCTGCAGTTGCAGTGGAGACCGGCTGTGTTTTCCTCCAGGAGAAATTTCATCTATGTTCTGCTCATTCCCCGAGGCTTTATGGGAGATTTTGATTCAGGGTGTTGACCAATTCATCTAGCAGAGGAAATTCTAAAGCAGCTCTTGATTCAGACTGGATGGGATAAGCGGAAAAGGAGTCTGGATCCTACCGGTTGGCTGGCTCCTGCCTACCGTGCCATGACCTGCTTCTCTTCTGCCATGGATTCTTCCATGCTGCCTTGCTTTGGGGTCTGTCAACTGTGGATTGACACCTCCAAAAAATTGTGAGTTAAAATAAACCTTTTCTCCTTTAACTTGGGTGTCAAGTGTTTTGTCTCAGCAATGAAAAAAATAACTAAGAAAGCCATTTGTACTATTTTAATTCTGACTTTACAGGGACAAAGATTATCTTTTTCTGATGCCCTCTTCAATTTCATTTTTCATAGTACTCTAATACTCGTTCTGGAGGTCTTTCATTTCCTTAATTAGATTAATTATTCAAGTATTTAATTTTTCTTGGTGCCACTTTGAATAGTATTTTCCTCTAATTTCTTTCTCAGTATTAGTGTGTAGGAATGCTATTGATTTGTGTGTGTTGATTTTATATCTGTCTATATTACTGAATTTGGTTATTTATTATTAGAGTCTTTTGGTGGATTTTTTGGAATCTTCTATGTAGACAATAATTTCATCCACCAAAAAATGATAATTTGCCTTTTTCCTTTCCTATGCATATCTTTCGTTTATTTTTCTCACTTAATTTCTCTTGCTAATGTTCCAGATAAGGTATTGAACAGCACTGGTGATAAAGAACATATTTGGGTTTTTTTCATATTTTAGAGGGAAAGATTTCAACTCTTCTTTACTTAATGTGATGTTGGCAGCAGGTCTGTCCTAAATGGCTTCTATAAAATTGAGATAAGGTCTTTCATTATGCCAGTGTTCTCAATTTCAGTGTCCCAGAGATTCTCAGGACATCAGCAAAGTATAGACGAATTTTCAGCCAGAGCACGATACATACAGCTTGAATACAAGCACCAGTGGGGTCCCTGTGTCCCTCTAAACCCTGTGTGTCTGGCCTTTACTCTCTGCATGTCCACGAGTATCCTAACTGAGCTCTGAGCTCAGAGCTCACTCATCGAGGTCAGTTTATAGCATTCGAGGACTTCTCTAGTTGGAATCTACACAATTTTCCAAGCTCCTCCCACAGCTGTTTCTAAATACTTCTAACCCTCATAATCAGTGTAGTCATAGCAACAACTCTGCTCCTCATACCAAGATCTGTCCTTCCCCATGAATGGGACAAAATAACTGACACCCACCGTTTGAGGGGACTCGCCATCTCAGTCGAATGAAATCCACATGACCAAAGGCACGGCAGAGGGGTGTGGTAAGCAAGCCCCGCCCATGTCGTGGTAATGAGGAAGCTGTTCAGAAAGGGACAAGCCAGGAGGACGATGTGCCCTCCTGGGTCACGCCCACAGTGAAGCACCTCCTCCACCAGTTCTGTTATGGATTCCTCACTGAAGTAACCCATTGAGAAGTACCCCACCACTGTGACCCGGTCATCTTCCAAAGTCCCACGTCTGACACATGAAGCTTTGTGAAACGTCTCAGATCCTAATCCTAACAGAACTGCACTTCCTGCCCACTTATTACCTCTTTAAAGGTCCTACCTCTAAATATGGTCTGTGCGTGATGTCCTAGGAATTAGGGCTTCAATATATGAGTGTGGATGGGAAACCCGTATAAAAGCCTATGAGAATAGTGAATGTGTACAGGATGCATGAATATTATGCAAAAATGCAAATGATTATATTAATGCCTAACAAACATGAATAAAAACTGTCATAAATATTTGTAAATATAATAGAGTATAAAAACATCTCCGAATGTTAACAATAATATTGAAATTATAGATGATTATAGATAGCATTGCTTTACCTTGACTTTTTCCTATTTCCTAAAACTTATACATAAATTTATATTGTGCTTCCCATAAAACCATATCTCCTTGAGGAAAATTTGAGAAACAATTAAGAGTTAAAAAGATGATTGAAATCAGTAATTCTGCCTTCCTTACTCACCATTAAAACTTGAATTCATATTTCTTCCCTTTTCTATGCACCTATCTGTAACTATGTTCTATCTAGTTCTGTACAAATGAAGTTGTGTACTGATTTATAATTTTAGATCAATGATACCTTCCCATGATCTTTCTAAGTATGACTTTCTAATTGATGAATAATGTGCATGCCCGTCATCCTCTCTGTATAGCTTCTGTATAGGCTACTGTGAGGTTCTGACCTTTCATAGCAATCGGACACCATGTACCTCATATGGGAGGAGAAAACAGTGACTCAGCAAAGCAGAGGTGATCAGAAATTCAGCCCAGATGATTCAAGTGTAAATGTAATCTGTCTCAGATTCAGGAATCAGCAAGTTCTACCTTCAGGTTCTGATTAATGTAAGTACAACATGCAAGGTGCTTTATGCTAATTCACGAGAACTCTCTCAGTGGGTAATTCTGGTAATAGTGTTGGCTTCAGCAAAAAAATACATCGGTACAGAATGGAGAGAAATTTCACTAATCTGCCCCTGGGTTTATTTTTATTACTTTTACAGAGGACTAATGGTGTTCTGCTTAATAAATTGAAAAATGTTTCATTCCCTTGACTTGTCTAGAACTGTAAAGCTGTAAGTGATTGCTGATGTTCGAGAGGAATCATTTCCTTCTGAGACACCAGGAGATAATCAGTAGCTATCTGCTTTTCTACAGATGGCTTCAAAGATAAGAAAACTCACACTGAGAATATATATGTGGGTGGGGAGGGGGCCAGGGCAGATCATCAGCAATGATCCTCCGTGTTTTGTCTGAGATTTCACCTTAAAACTTTGGAATTATGCAGGATACACCTGAAGACCTTATAACACATCATGACAGTTTTCCACTTGCATAAGAATAGGTTCTAATGCGGACTGTTCATGTCATCTTGGTGATGTTACTGAACTTCTCTTTACCTTGAGTTCTTATTTTTGAATAGTAATAAGAGACAAAGCATGGATTACCCAGTTGTAAATACTTCAATAAGATACTCAGACCTCCACATAAACCTCTCACCAGCACACCTTCACACACAACTACACTGAGAAAAGCGCCTGGCTCAGAATGATATAAATATTTCTTTCACACTAATATTTTCTGGCAAAAAAGCATAATTCCTAATGACTGTTATTAGCACTTAATTTTTCACTTAATAGCTTATCAGACATCTTTCTTTATATGGCTTTTAGGGTTCTATAACAAACCCAATAACCAACAGATTTATTACATTTCTTCCTAGAAACGATGTTAAAAATTGATCAAAAACCTGTTTAGAAGCCTTAGGATATTACAGTAGAAACAGGATATGGTTGCTTTCCAGTTTAATCTTCCAGTTTCCCAAAGGTCAAGACTCAATTATAGAGAGAAACAATTTTCCCAAGGTGGAAGATTCTTAACGAATGAATGTCATAGCTCTCCACAGCGCCCCTAAGCCTCTGTCCTGAATCACAGTCTTCATGCCTATAGTGAGAGAAATGAAAATGTATACTGCACATAGACTTATATTTCAACACCTTCACTTCCAAACAATCTACATGCCCATCAGCAGGTGACTGGGTTAAAACATCAAAATGTACCCATGAGGTGGAGTACTACTCAGTACTGTAAAGTGTTCCTGTGTGCCCAGGAAAAAGCGCTCAAAGTGGGTGAGAAGAAAAAGGACAGGCACGTCTACTACACTCAGCTGTCAAGTGGTGTGGCTATACTTCCTGTGCTTTTCTGTTTGTTTCTTATTCTTTGAGCATCTTGACTCCAAGCATATGTTCTCAACAATTTTGGAATTCCCCTAACTGGCACATCTTAGACTTTTTTTTAGCAGGTTCAGGTTTCTAGCAAAGCTGAGCAGAAAGCACGCAGAGCTCTTTACACTACTTCACCACCCTCACTTTCCTGATCACTACCGTTTTTGCATTAATGTGGCCCATTGGGTACAGCTGAGTCAATGGTGATTCACAATGGTTAACTAAAGAACACAATTTACATCATTTTGCTTTTTCTGAAATAAGAATCATTTTTATTGTACAATAAGAATAAAAACATACATTGTCTGTATTTTTGCAACAAGTATTTGAGAAGTCACGGACAAAATTATTTTAATTGATTTCATTGGTGTATTTTATATGTACATTATGATCACATTCAACATTGAGGGTTTGTTCCAGTACATGACACCCCTTGATTCTCATTTTTTCCTGTTCTCCCTGTGTGTCATATATTCTATGGCTTTCAGTGGAATGATAGTGATGTGCTTGTCACTATTGTCTCAAAAATAACAGTTTCTCTGCCCTACAAGTCTCCCAGGCCTTACATGCTCAACACACCCTCACATTGCTTATTCCCAAGCTCTGAGTGGCACCGATCATTTTAATGTCTCTAGTTTTGCTTTGTCCGCCTGGTTTTGAAGTGGACACTTTTCTTGTGGTGGAGCTTTGAATTTGAAAATTTTTCAGTCTATATTATCTTGAATACTTTTCCCATGCCCCACTCTCTCTACTTTGGGAGCTAAGTTTTCACAGAGAAGCTGCTGAAAGTTTCCCCGTGGGTCACTGACGCTGGGCTCAGCTGGCTCTTGTGAGGCTTTTCCATCTGTAGGTTACACTTTTTGTAGAGACATGACTCCATGTCCCCACTGTCCCTGGCCTTTCCTTTGGCAAGGTCCGCCTTCCACCAGTCCCATGCAGCTCATTTTTCACCCCCGTCTGTATAGTTTTCACTTCTCAGTTTTTAATTTATTCTTTGATTAAATTTTGCTGACTCTAATCATTCTTGATCTCGCCTTTATCTCTATAAAAGTGTTGCTTGTCTATTTATTCCACCACTTGTGTAACTTCGACGTTAGTGTCTAGCTTTTTCTTTTCATAAGCCATATTTTCTTACTTATTTGAATGGAAAACAATTTATTGGTTGTCAAAGTTGTTATTGGAATTTTTCAGTAACTGTATAATTTTATATTCTATAAATAGTCTGAACTTTGTTTTCAAAATGCAAGTAATTTGTTCTTACACTTTCCTTAAACGGGTCCAAAAACTGATTTGGGGCTATATTTATATTTTTAAAGGGCTATAACAGAATAAAGGAAAATTGTACTTATGTATTAATGTAATACAAGTATAACATATAAAGTTGGATCACATTCTACTGTTTTGTAGTCTAGCTTTTAGACTTGTTATATAATTGATAACTTCATATCATCTTTCTAAATTTTTGAAAAACTTATAAGTTAAACCATTAAAACCATCACTTATTCCACCAATATTATAGTGTAGGATATTTAGACTCTCAGTCTTCCAAGCTAACATTCTGTCATTATCATTGACATTTATGAGACACAGCCATTTATATTCCATGACTTCCTCTTTCTCAGAGCCAGGAATATACTAAAGAAATTTCTACAAGATTTCTGTTGGGGGTTAATGTGGATGCAATGTATTAAAGATGATGTTGTGACTCGTATACGGGTGTCACTTAATCATTCTTATATTCAAAAATGGTGAAACTCTTGCAAAAATACTTTCAATTAATGATAAAAGTTTATTCAGATCAAGAATGGAAACTGAAGATAATGTTCAGAAAATGATGATGGATGGAAAAATGAGTGTTATTTGCTGAGTGAAGAGGTTGCAGAAAGCACTGTTCTCTTCAAAAATCGTACTTGAGTGTTTCATGCTCATCAGTAATCACTCCATCAACTTGTAAAGCAACGAGTGACTGGAAAGAGACACTCATGCTGGGTTCTAACGACATCTGGCTTGGGTGTGGCTCCAAGGAAACAGCTCCTTAGGTCCTCAGTGGTTTCTCAAATGGAGTATAATTTGCCCTATCTCCAATAATAAATATGTGATTCAAAGTGACAATGCCATTGTGTGTCACTAGTGATTTAGATATTTAAATTTAGAACCAGGAAACATTTAGAAGAAATTACGTCAAATAAAAAACTTGTTGAAACTGGGGAAGGAAGAGATCAAGACATCAGCAGGTGTGTGGCTTTCTGATGGACATGAGTGTCGGAGGGAGTGTGCCTGCTGCGCAGTACAGCCCTCTGTGCCCCAGAGCACTGAGAACTGAGTTCTATTGTGTAAGACTCAGTTGCACACAGCAGAAACCCCAAGACTTACTTTAAGGAGGTGGCCATATTCACTTTCATTTATGAAGCATGAAGAAATGTAGGGATCTTTGGAAGTTAGAAGATTGAACTGTAGGGCAGAAGCTGAAGAAACCCTCGAATTTAGAATCACAGCACATCTGCTGAAGTGGAAAAAATATCTGTCACCAATGTGAAAGCAACAGCAACCTGATAGCTATACAGCACAGACCCAGAGTGCATCTGCTGTGATCAGCGAGATCTGCCGCACCCACTGCAGATAACTGTGGACTCTGTGAGGACGGCAGATGCATCACCTCAGCGCTGACACGAGCTGGAGCAAAGATCACCTGCGATGGCAGCCTTATCTACTCCTCATCCAGCTCCAAGCTAGGTCTCACAAAACATCCACAAGTGAGCCAAATTTGAATCATGTCTACAATAACCACGAGGAAGGCTGAAACATTTTCAAGTTTCACATTTTCTGAAATATGGAAAACATTCCAGAAAAAAGTATGTATGTGGATCAAGTGAGTGCATAGTGAGGCCCACACTTCATAGCATGAAAAAGAAATAAGTTAGATTATTAATTTTCATCAAGTTATACTCCTAGATATAGTCATCAGCTCCTTCTAAACTCTTGATTTAGTCAATCTATACTTTATCGTTTTTAGACTAATTTGATTTATGCTTTATGTCACTTTCCAGAAAGAAACCTCCAGGTTGCTTCCAAACCTAATGTTCCATCTTTCATTTTATTTTAGAAAAGACAATTGCAGCAATAATCCAGTGGGAAGGGAGTACAGCATTAAACAGGATCGGCCTCCATCAAACCGGCGATAACATCGTCTTCCTCCCTTCATCTTATCACTATCCCTGACCCTCTTCTTTGCTTCCCAACCCTAGAGAGAATGTACTCATGTCCCAAATTAGCCACAGGCTGTTCATTTCAGCAAATTGAGAAAAGATTTAATTGTGTATAAAGCCCCAATAAGAGAACTCCTGCCCTGTCTAACAGGCAGCGGGTCCATGCAAAGGCTGAGGGTGCTGACGATGACTGACGGGATGCAGACAAGATTTCTGCGTTTCAAATCTGCTATTTAATTGTGCAGTGTGAGTAAAGTGGGCCATTTCCAATGGATTTCCCATCGCTGATTCTTTGAATGAACCCAAAAATTCTGTAGAACTTCCACTTTTCTTATGTTCTGGGAACACAGACAGTTCAGAGCCACTGACAAAGGACTACGAAAAGCCAATTTCCTTGACTACAGAGAGGCCGGCGTGGTTTGGAAAAGCATCTTTAGGCCACCTCCTCAGACTTCCCATCTCCACTGGGGACGACTCTCTCTTCAGAGAGCAGAAAGCACTGTTTTTGGTTAGATCTCCTGTTATATACTCTCCAAGCACATTACATGTTCCCTTGACAGACTTTGTCACAAGTCACATAATCATCTGTGTAAATTACTTCATTAACTTCCACATTCCCTGATTAAAAAAAGAGAAAAACAAGTTCTGTGAGGTCAAGGATGTTCTGTAGATCCTTAATTTCTATATCCCCAACAATAACAAAAATTGTTGCTAGTCAAAAATGATCACATAATAAATACTTTTCACAGAGTTTAATGAAATGCAACTATTGTCCTGATTGGAAGCAATCATTTTTTTTTTTTTTTTT
>PVIR01007752.1:20777-59692 GCA_004026965.1 Petromus typicus | reverse complement strand
AAAATTAATATTGTATTTTCTTAGTTGTTTCTAATATCCATTCATTTCTTGCAATTGTTTAATTTTAGTCTTGGAGAAATTCCCGCTATTGACGAAGGCAGAAGAGTAAAGCACTTACAATCATGGACTGTGACGTCAGACAGATGTCAGAGTTATTGACATGTCAGATGTTGTTGTAGGTTAACAACATCAATTCTCTATTTGGAATATTCCTTTGAATTATTTTAGGCTGTCATTTCAGTGAACATTAAAACAATGAATTTTATTTCACGGTTTTATTCTGAAGAATAAATAAAGCAACGTCATGAAATTAGAGTAATCTCAGATTTAGAGTAATTTTGAGTAAATCATTGAAGAATTGCTGACATTATAATAATGGATGGTAACAGCAATAAAGTAGATAAAAGAATGGTAATAGGAAGAAAGGAACTGAAACAAAGGGATGGAGAACAGACAGAATAAAATAGTGCAGATAACAAAAAATAATCAATCGTATTTGCCAAATCCAATAATAATTTATACAAGAAAAATTATAGAAATTTATTTTTTAAAAAATCTTCATCTATTTTAGATTTCTATCTTTCATTGATCAGCTATTGCTTCATTCCAGTTTTCACTTGATATACTTAATATGTTTATACCTTAAGAATACATGCTGAATGAAATGTGCAAAATAATTTTGGATTTTGTTCACTGCGCTTTTTAAATTGTCATCAAATCAATATATTTCTTTTATCTATGGTTTATTAAATGACCACTTTCAAAGAGTTCACATAAGTCACTGTTTGTCAGTGTCACAATTTTGGGTCATTCCATGTCACCCACGGAAATTTCATGAACTGGGATGGGCCGCACCTAATAATCTACATTGCTTTGCAAAAACAGAAAGATTTTGGAGCTCTGATAAATGATGTATGTACATTTAACTCCTATTATATTAATCTAAATTAGACTTCCACTGATTTTTACCAAAAGTCATTTTCATTTGACATCTGTTCAGTGATTGTTGTAGAGTGATTTGGTTTGTTTAGTTCATTTCTGATTGATAATTTCCACACTCTAATGAGATACATATGCTGAATGTTTTCCCCCATCAGAAAGACAAAGTATTTATTAACATCACAACTGAAGCGTGACAATTACATATGTATTTTATGTAAATGGTTGCTGTGTGATCATGCATCGCTAACAGCTTTGTGGCTGAGTGTTGTCAAAATAACTTTACTGGTAAATTATATAAACTTGACTTTCATTTTTATTTTATATTTAGTTCTTCATGTTTGAGTTTATGTGAATGTTAACATATCTAGATGTTCTCTTGCCCTTGATTCTTTGCTTTATTTTGCCTTCATTTTGATTTAAATATAGAATAAATGCTTATTGATACTTAATTTGGATAGTTTTATTATTAGCATTTAAGATTTTATCGGGGGTTTTATTGATTTCTGTAAGTGGATTTTCTATGGTTGACAATATCTACAGTGATAGTTATATAGATTAAGTATGGATTATGATCTGTATTTGAGTTTTCATTTTTGGGAACAGGTTCTTACTATGTAGCACAGGATGGCCTCCAACTCATAGATCTTCCTGCCTGAGCCTCCTGAGTGCTGGTATTACAGGTGTGAGCCATCATTCCCAGATACATTTGGGTTTTCATCTTTCATTCAATCTCTTTATTATACACTGGATGAGCCTAATTTAATACTAGCATGATTTTGTCACTCATCTGATTAAAATTCTGTAGTGGGTCCCCAGTGGTTTTGAAATAAAAGCCCAACTACTGCTTTTGTCTTACATTTCTTTCCTATTCATCTCTCTCTGTTTCATCTTTATCTTGTTTGACCATATCATTTCAACATCCCATTAATTGGATATTTTCAATATCAGATTCACATAGCTCTCTCTCCCATCAAGTTATTAAAGTACGCTGTTGTCATTGCTGTAAACATGATTTTCTCTCCTGCTGCAAATGGCTACTTCTGTCTGATCCATTCAATTTCATCAGCAATTGTACTAACTGTTTTTATTCCTCACACATTTAATAAATTCCATCTTATTATAGATTTTTAAAATTATCCGGACCTTTGTCCCCCATGATAAATTGTAATGGCTTGAGAACACAGTCCTTGAGTATCCATGTTACTGTTTTCTTTGATTTGGAGTCACTGTAGTGCTTAAGACACATTAGATGTTAAGTAACTTATTCTCTACTGGTCAATTATCAGAGGTAGAAACACATGAGTCTGAATAATATTACAGGATGCTTACCCAAACATCAGCTTACTTTATTTTCAACTAAATTTATGTATAAGTCTTGATGTTTCAAGATATTTAAAAAGTATTAATCTGTCAATTTTTATTTAATTATTCTGTTCAGTAGTTATTTGCTCAATCCTAAATAATATTGAAGCTACATAATACATAAAGCTAGCTGAGATGTTAATAAAAGTAAAATCTCATGAAGTTCATAGTTTAGTTATGAATAATATCAAATCCAAGTGAAATTTTGAAGTATATGTAAATATGGTGAGAAACTATATGTTTGCACTGAAAGCTTTTAAATCAAGTAGATGCATTGTATTCCTTTTCTCTATTTTTTGTCATATTTTATCTTCAATACTTTTCCCTATGAGTTCTTTCACATGATTTATATTAAAGAAAAATTCTTTAAAAAAGTCTGACAAATTAGTTTTGTTCACTTATTGGCATATATCCACAGTTCATAGTGATTGCACTTATCCTGGGAGTTGATTTCATTGTCAAAGCATAGAAGCAAATCTAGCTGTTGGTTCATGGGCATGAATTCAGGAGGAAAGAAGGTCATTGGCTACCCTTGGTGAGGTCAGTGGCGAGCAGATACACTTGACCTGCTTTGTCACATCACGGCTTCATTTCACTGTTCTAAATGACAGTCAGAAAACTTTGAGCTGAGTAGGAAAATCCATTTTTTGATTCTTAATTGGCTCAAATCACTTTTTAAATGAAGCTCCATGCTATTTGTATCATAAAGAAAACACAGAATAAACATTTCATGGTGCCCTAAGATTTTAACTAGGCACAATGTCCTCTGCAATTTCAGACTTATTCAGCTTGCACATTTATTGAGATCAAACATTGTTTTAACTTCTGTGAAGCTGTTTTCTTTGTTTTATGTTATTTCATATGGCAATGTTATTTTGAAAAGCAGAAAGCAATACTGCACAAAACTAGTCTCTTGACTAGTTTTGTGCAGTATGACTAGTAAATGAGTAAAAATGAGTAAAAAAGTAGAGGCAAAATATCATTTTTTCTTTGTTTACCTCTTGGGAATTATATTTGCAACCTCAGATGAATCATTCAAACTACAGTTTCTTGATCAAAACATTCAGTGTGAAATACTCAGCAACAGAACACTATTGAGATATTTTCCTAAGTAAATCATTGAAATCCTTACTGAGAAAGTATAATAGGTATGCATATTTTCTCTATTATATTATTTTAACCAATTCATAACATACTGTAATGTATGATACTTCCACACTTTTGCATTCATAAATTTATGCTTAGAT
The DNA here is from genome assembly GCA_004026965.1 of Petromus typicus. Lineage (NCBI taxonomy): Eukaryota > Metazoa > Chordata > Mammalia > Rodentia > Petromuridae > Petromus > Petromus typicus. Next base: position 56,141 of record PVIR01007752.1, on the reverse strand, counting down.
AACTTTGGATATTATTATAGATGTATAAGCATATGACACTCATTCTGTTTAACAACTCAATGTTAAAGGTAGGCAGATTAATAAGATAAATGCATCTTGTAGAATTAGCGGTGGAACAAAGTCTAATCGTGGCAGGTGTGTTACACATTCCAGACATTTTTTATCATGTTCCTTGTCACCAAATTAAAATAGCCCATATGAATTTGAGTTTGGAAGACTGTCATATTCATTAGTGAATTCACACTTTCTTTTAGCAACTATGTTAGAAAATATAAATTCATGTCTTGCATCAGTGTATTCAAGGAAGCATCTTGGAGAAAACAGATGTAGCATGATCTGGGAACATAATTTTTCACTGTCTATGTGTACACTGAAGGTAACATGGAGAACCGTAGACAGGTCTTAATCTGTCTCTGTCTCTCTGTCTGTCTCTGTCTCTTTCTCTCTCTCTCTCTCTCTCTCTCTCTCTCTCTCTCTCCACCACTCCTTTTCCCCTTAGGCACAGGTTTACATACATACAATTATATTGTACACTTGATTCCAATTAAGTATTTTAATGATAAATCAAGTCTACAGCATTAATGGTAGTTTTTTATTTGTTAAAAGTAGAATTATCATTTGGGCCAGGGAGGAAAATAACACATGACTACATTTATTTCACTAATGCTATAAAAGTACACTAAGTTAGTGCTCATAATCAGGGCCAACTTATTTGAGAACATACAGTTGAGTACAACAAAATAAGAATACATTATTCTTTCCAAGAACTCCACATAATGAAAATATCTTACAAGTTTTACTGAGATTCTGTATTATGGTGACATTTAGGTGAAAAAAGTCACTATACACTGAAGAAAATATTTTGGCTTGAATCAGTGTCAAAAATTATCTCAAAATACCTAATGTAATATATTTCACTTTTCAGAAAAGTAAATCCTTAATAAAATCAGAAAGTACAGCCTAAATAATTACTTGATTTGATAATTTGTTAACTACTATGTAGTCTTTTTTATTTCAGTATAGGGAGAGATCAACACAAAGTCTCTCATGTTGCTTTTCAAAGTTCAGTTAACAGTGTCTGTGTTGGTTTTAGACATACAGAATTGGAAAGAAACCAACCTACCTAGGATAAATTTATTTAATGCTGGTTAATTAATGATTAGTTTGCCTAATGATATGTTCACCCAAAAGTTCTGTTTAACATATTTGTATTTCATGTATAGAAGAGAGGTTTAATCACCTCTGCAATTAACATATCTGTCATGCCAGCTTTTTATGTAGAAATTAGACCATTTATATATTTTAAGCTATTTTTTTAGTTCATTTGTAAATTGGCTTCTAAATTCCTGTGTAGTTTTCACTTTCCATTTATTTAACTTGTAAAGGACAATGTATCTATCATATGCTTTAAGTGAAAAATTATCATCCCAGACAAAGACAGTATCTTCCCTGTATTAGAGTAAAGCTACCTCTGAAACTTGAACTTGCTTTTATTGACTTCTTAGGTGTGGGACTCATGTAGCTCTGGGTCCCAACAAAGCCCATTCTGGGACAGAAAGAGCATAGAGTGAGTTCATTAACAGTGAAAGGTGATATTGTGTGAATTTGTTATTCTAATTAAAAGTGGTTGTTTATTCTTTTTGCATTAACTGGTAATGACCTCCATTTATTACAGTACCTTAAAATTTCCTTTTTCCTGATATTTTGAGACATTATTAGAGTATGCTAATTGGAAATACAGTAAAATATAAAATCTCACAAAATGCAAATTCTTAATGATTGTGAATTTTTAGAGCTATAAGGGTGATTTAATACTTGTAACATTGTGTGGGAAAATCACAGTTCATTGTTTAGATACTTGGTATCCTTCTCATTATGAGAGCTAAGCAGTAGCTAAATTGAAATTTGATGCTGAATAATATTGTATTTAGATATTTAAATTTATGTTTTTGAGTCATAGTCAAACCCAGTAGATCCCTATTATCAGCAACTTATGCAGTGGTGTGGTCACAGGGGAAGTTTCCAGGGCTACATTTCTAAAGGATTTATCCTATATTTTATCACTTTATTTTACTAATCATTTTACTATCTATAGTACCTTGCAGTTTGGGAACTATTTTCATAAATAATTATTTATGCAATTATTTTCCTTCAGATAACAGACAAGTTTCAGGAATTGCTTTGTCTGTCTAGTTCTATATACTTAAAAGGTAATAGAAAGAAAAAAGGCTTAAAATACAGTTTTTAATCTGAATTCCTTACTTATAAAATGATTTACAAGTTGGACACTAATTCATATTATTTCTAAGTATAAATACATTCAGTGGGTGACATGCAGGGGGAAAGTGACAGTCTTTTAAATCATAGTTACAGCTTGAGCATTTAGCAATGCCACATATAAGTAGGTAGCTTGCTTTTCTATGGAAGTTTTTTGCCTTTTACAAGTATACCAAATAGAGGAGTTTATTGCCCCGTAAGGGGCCTATGTTTCATTTGTCCTTCTTATTCTGATAAACATGATGGATTTATCTTTCTTTTTTTCACAGAAAATATTTCATCTGCAGATACTTATATTTATTGATATCAAAATGTCACTTTTATATGTCAACAGTGAAGTTAGTACAGAGATGCTTGCGACTATATGGCAACTTAATCATACATTTTAAATAATAGTAACAGAAGCATTTATTGTTACAGCATTAAATGTAAGAATAAATTCTAAAAACATTCACTGTTTAAATTAGAAAGATGAAATGAAAATTTCCAGCAAGTAAGCACAATTTATAGGCTACTATTAGTTGTACATTAGCTTGATTAGATAATCAGTTGAAAAATTAGGTTTGCCATTTGTTTATCATAGGCATATTTTTAATCTTGACAACATATATTTCAAATGGTCTGTGTGTATTATAAAGGATTCAAAAACTTAAGTAAATTACCAGGGTAGTATAAATATCATCCCAAAGCTTAGTCTACAGAACTAAATAAATTAAAATTATTCATGTCACTATATGAAAAATAACACCTAGGTAAAAATTAGGTTCTACTGTATTTCTGCAAAAAATCTCTTAAATTGTCATTTGTTTTGATTTATAATTTAAAATACATTTGAGGTAAAATAAACAAATTGCCGAACCTCAGAAAAAATGTTAAACCAAAAGTTAAGTTCCCACTTTAAGAAAGTGAAAAAAAGACCAAATTAAACTAAAAGAAAGCTAAAGGAAAGAAATATACATTAGACAGTTCAGTGGTGAAATACGAAAACAATAGATGCTCCATGAAACTGAAAGTTGGTTCTTTCTAACTATCAATCAAATATAAGTCTTTTCAAACTCACTTCTCATTTTAAGTTCACCCTAAGTCTTCTTGGATTTTTCAGCTTCTAGTTGATATCGTTTTAGCTCACAATGGACAGAAGAAGAGGACCAATGGGATGTGTGATTATTCAGGCTTCTGTAGTTTGACCTGAGGTTACAACTGATATCGACTCTGCACTCTGAAAGCATTCTAGACTGTCCTATCCTCAGGTAGTGCTTTTGCGAGTGAAGATAACTTGTCTCCGGCAAAGGTGCAGTGGTAAATCAGTCATTTATTCTGAGGAGCCCAAATCCCTAGCTTTCATGCTCAGATCATGTGGTAATTGGCTCTCTCGGTTAAAACTGGGCATGGAGCTGCCTGGGGTGACCAGTGTGTCCTGCACATTTCCGATATGTGCCTTCTGCTCTGGCTCTGTAGGAGCACCTCTGTGTACTACTAAGTATACACAAATGAGAAGCCCTGATGACTAGACCGTCACCAGAGCTTTCGCCTTTGTGAACTTGTGCCCTGTTGATAAGGAAGCAGCACAATGTGGGACCTAGGACTTCTAGACCACGGCTTTTACAGTGACGGTGTGGCAAAGCGTTAGGTGGATATTTCCTTGTGATGACAATTACTGTCATTCTTACTCTTTCCTTGGTTCCCAGACTCATGCATTTTACCACAATTGTAATGAGGTTAACACATTCACAAGACATTTACCCAACAAGGCTCCCTTTTTTCTACCTTGAAGAATCTTTGTGCTCTATCATGCGCAAGGCTTCTGGATAGTGTCGTGGTGTCGCATAAGGTGAGAATACTTGTTAAATGATAGTCATGTTTTCATTGATTTACAGATTTACAAGATCAACAGACAAGTGAAAAATCACAAGAAGTTGTACTGAAATGTCCTATTAACATTGTCACATCCAGCACAGCAATTGTCATTGTGGCTGCTGTGATAAATGAGTGGCGATCCACTGATATTTCCACTGTATATTTCTCATGTGTGGTCTGTATTATTGAATTACTTGGAGACACCTTGAGTTTTGTGATCCTTGATTCTTTAAAGTCTTCACAATCGATTTAATTAATACTCACTTGGAATAGGGTATTATAGTTGTGTTTATTATCTTAAAGGACAGATTCTCTTCTCAGCTCTTCCAGTTGCATTAGATCTTTTAAAATTTTTATCAACACATGCTTGTGAGGCATAATAATTATTCTCATCTTAGGGAACTGGCACCTACACAGAGCACTTGTTGATAATTTTCACTCCAACTTTTCCCTGTTCTCCCCCTATCTTTTTCCTCATTTTCTCTTTATACCTCTACGTAGTCTACCCCCTTATGTATTTCCATCCATCTTTCATTTGCTCTTTAAATTAGTCATGTTTTGGATTCCTCATATTGCAATCAACTTGCAATATTTAACTTATTTTAATATTTACTTTACTCAGCAGTATGATCTCAGGATCCATGCATTCACCTATGAATGATTCAAATTTGTCTTCACTGCTTAGTAATAAATACTTGATCATATGTATAGAGTACATTTACTTCATCCTTGAATCTGTTGATAGGACTATAGGCCATGTTCATCATTTAGTTACTGTAACTTGTGCTGCTATAAGCAAGCAAATACTACTATACTAGGATGATGTGAACTTTTGGGGCATGATACTGAGAAGAGCAGTAGCTAGAAATTTTTATTTTTAGTCTTCTAAGGAATCTTTATATTGATTTTCATAGTAAGTACACTAGTATACATCCATGTAAATGACTACTTTTGGAGGTAATCCATAGCCCTTACTGACAAAAGACTTTTTCATTGACACAGCAGCAATCATCTGTGGCTACCATCCGGGCCAGCTGAAATGACTTTTGAGGTTAGAATCTTGCTTCCCATGATGTCAATGGAGCTGAACCTCTGGCACGTGTGTTTCAGCCTGCTGTTTGTTATTATGAAAGCTCTAAAAGGGTCACCTCTCACGAACAACTTGAGAGGATCGAACAACTCCAGAGAGAGATTAGAGTATAAATGATTAATTTTAGTGACCAACATAAGCAAGAGAATATCTCCGGTTTTGTGTGTGCTGGGGATCAAGCCAGGAGCCTTGGGCACTCTTGGTAATCACTGTACCCTGAGCCACTCCCCAGCTGGATAGTGTGTTTTGCTGAAAGTTTCATTAGTGATTTGATGGAAGATTTTATGAATGTCAGGTTTACTGAAACACTTGTTATGTGATGACAAAGTAATATCCAAACAGAAACTAGAGAGTGGACCCTTAAAATAATTTTTTAAAAATTCCACAAGTCTTTTCAGTTTAACTATCATTTTAAAATATTTACTTATTCTAGAATCTTTTCCTGGAAATTATCCCTTTATAAATATGTCTTGCCATATTTTACTTAGATACCTTGTTTTTCTTCTTTTTTAAATATTTCATAGAGCTCTTTCTAAAACTAAGCATATTTGTATTTAATTCATTGCTATGAACCTCTATAAACTATTTTATCAGAAAAATAAAAATATTTAAATAGTTGAAATTTCTCATAAAAAATCTTATATCTGATTAATCCTAGTGTTGACTCAGCACTAAATCTATTTTATGTGAATTTATAAAGAAGTAAAATTTTTGTGTACATCTTATGCAAATTTTCAAGAAAAAATATATATTTATCTCTCTATATAGAAATAACAATAACAAAATTAATAGCAAATAATTCATGTTAACTGTTAATTCGGTTTTTTCACAGTTAGGAAATGCACATTATTATTATTATTATTTTTGTACAAGTGATGAATGAGTATTCAGTATGTATTTGTTTAAATCATTATCTGAATTTATGCCATGAGATAAAGCCTGTTTTATATGCATCAGTACAATCAATATTTGTAATGCAAATTTGAAAGCAAATAAGTAGATATTTTTCATTGGTCTGTAACGGCCACATTTAGCAAAATATTATTTATGATACCATCCAAGAAAATTTATCATTAAAAAGAAAATGTTGATTGATTTACATTATTATCATTCACAATGCACTAAAGAAACATAGTAGGAAAATGAAACTATTATGTAATACCATTTGCATATCAGAAATGGAAAGTAAACTTCATAGACGTCATGATTTTCTGGAAGGTGTCTTTTATTATGCATGAGAAAAATTTAATTTTGCTATGTATATAAGAAGACTCCATTTTAGTAAAAGGAAAATTAAAGACGTTTATCAGTTTTCTAGTACTTTCCTCTTAGATGGCACAGGATCAAACTGAAAATATCCAGTTGAATAACTGATTTTCACAGAGACATGTCTGTTTCTTGCTGAAAGTGTGAAAGTAATTACACATTCTGCTATGATGCCAGCTGGAAAGGAAATTGACAGCTTCCACAGAAGTATCATCTGCTGCCATTTTTAGCCATTCATTTCCACCCCCTGCATTTCTGAAGGGTCCACCTGCAGCCCCATCATTAACACAGCATTTCACTCTTACTTGGCTATTAGTGACAGGCATTGATAGGCTGTCCAAGAAAAACAAAATTGAGGACATGCAGTTATCTGAATATCAAAACAAAACAAATGCAAATGAAATGAGATATAATTTTGCTATACTTGATTTCTTGTGTTCATCTTTAATTTTAATATAGACTGCTTATATGTAATAAGTTTGAAGGTTAACAGACTGAAAGAATGATATCACTGTCCAATTGTTTTTAATTATTGGCCATTTAAGAATTACACTTCTAGACTATCAATGGTTTACATGAGTTTTTATATATTAGTATTTACAAATTAGTGAATTATGTTTTTTAATTCAAATCTTTATTGGTACATTATGAATACACATCAAAATCGCATTCAACATTGAGAGATTGTACCAGAATATGACATGACTTGATTCTCATTTTCCCCTTCTTCCCCACCCTGCACACCCTCACCCCCTATATACATAAACATTGTTTTCTTTTTTCTTCTTTATTGTCACATTCTTTTTCCCTCATTATTTACCCCTACACCTTCTTTCCTTTTAAATATTTTCTATGTCACAATATCAACTACACCTACAACAACTCATTTATATTTTCATTTTCTCATACCAGAGAAAAGATACAATTGATATTTTTCTTCTCCTTCTCCCCTTGGTGAAATTAAACAATATACTTTGCATTTTAAAATAATTATTGATAATGTATTCAATAGTATGTGTGTTCTATTGTATTTCCTCATTACTCATTTTTAAAAGGTGTTTTATAGTGCGAGTTGACACTACACATTTGCATTCACATCAGGGTTGGTGTATGTACATAACGCACTTCAGTTTCCCCCTTTGCCTCCCCTCCCTTTGCACTCCCTTTTTATTTGTACAAGATCAAATTACTTTATTTAACTTATAAAACCTTATAAATATAATTATTATATATAGACTTAAAATGACTAACAGCGGAAAAACATTTAAACATACGCAATTATACTGTCAGTGAAAAAAATCACTGATTACAATATCTTTTTTGTTTCTCTTTTCTCTATTATCTGCCTTTCATTTTATGCTATATATAGTGTATGTGAAAGATTTTCACATAAGAGAAAGTTTGCCATGTTTGACCTTATGTGTTTCAATTACTTTACTTAATATTATGGTCTGAAGTGTATCCATTTTCCTACACATGACTTGCTTAGCTTTTCATGGCAGAGTAATTCTGTATGTATAAATATGATCTTTTTAATCCATTTATTTATTCATAGGTAAATAAGCTGTTTCCAAGATTTAATTATGACAAGCATGGGTGTAGTTTGTATCTCTCTGGTGTTTGTATCTTTAATTGTTTTATGAAAACACCTAGGAGGGAATAGTTGGGTCAAATGGAATTTTTGGAATGTCCATATTGATTTCCATAGTGAAACTGTATCAATTTATAATACCACCAAAAATGAAGAATGACTCCTTTCTCCACAAAGTCTCTTCAGTATTTGTTATTGGTTGATTTTTTTGATGGTAGCCATTCTTTCTGGAGTAATATAAAATCTCACTGTTATTTTAATTTGAATTTCTTGAGTGGCCAGAGATTTTGAACACTTTTTTTCATGTATTAATTGGCTGACTGTATTACATTATCTGAGAAGTATCTCTTTATTTCAGGTTTTTAATTTTGACATCTAACATTTTTTGGTATTTACATATTCCACATTTTGGTCCTTTATCTAGAGATTATCTGGCAAAATCTGTTCATATTCCATATATTGTCTCTTAATTATGTTATTAGTTTCTTTTACTGTGAAACAACTTTTTAAATTTGATATGATCTCATTTGTTGATTATTGGTATTACTTCTTGTACAACCAAGTTTTTGATCAGAAAGTGTTTTCCTACAGCTGTTCAAAAGTTTCACTTTGTCTTCCAGCACATGAAGTGTGAGGAACAACCATGGAAAACCTTCATGGTTAAGGAGCCGTGGTCCTTTATTATTATTTATTTTTAGGAAATATTGAAAGTAAATGGCAAATTTCTTACTGTATTATCCCCAGACACCCTAGTATGAACCTGCCAAGAACAAGAACATTGGCCTACATTTTCCTCACATAACCCTGAGGAAAGAAAAATCAGCAGTGAGCTCATACCACTGCCAGCCCAAGTGCTATGCAAGATTCAGCAGGCTTCTCTCTCCTTTCCCTCTCTGCACCAGGATCCTCTCCAAGAGTATATGATACTCTCAGGCACTATGTTTCCTAGGTCCTTGTGGTTTGTAAGGCTTCTCATTTCTCCCATTTTCTTCTTGTTACTTCAACTTCAATACGTTTATGCAGACCACCCAATATCTTCTAATCACTAAATCAGGTTATGCATTCACGTGGTGTTTTGTTGGTGTTTGGAAAATATCTCCCAGACACCGTAGAAGGGTCCCTGACCCTTCTCCTTCTCCTTATTCTAATGTAAAAGTATTTTCAGACACATTTCTTGTCACTGATGATTCGTTATATCCATCATTTCTTCTGATTCCAGTTGGTAGTTTGCTGCATGAATGAGCTTTCTTTGCTTGCCCTATATATTTATCTGATTTATTTCATGTGGATTCACTACTCTTAACGCTGGAAAATTATTATTTCAACTTTTCTAAACTGTGTCCTTTGAAGTCACATTTAGCTAAGTTCTTCTCTGTGGTTCCCTAAGAATATTTCAAATTAGTGGAAAACAAGCTCCGAATCAGACTAGAGTCATATTCTTTTCATAACATTCATATATCATATTAAAATCATTCATAATTTTGAAAATATACTTGATTTCTACATGAAAAATGCAGCAATTATTTAATAATTCATACACATATTTCCATATTTTAGAAGGCAAGCCATGAGAAATTTGTGGCATCATCAGGTTTAATTATCGCACTTCTTATTTGTTCAAGAGAACTGCTGTGGTTTAGATTTAAACCTCCCCCATTTGCATCTGTGGGGAAGGCGACTGGAGCACGTGATACTGTACTTACTTATCAGTAAGTCTGCCCACTGATGCCTTGAGTTGCTGAATGTGCTCTTAACCAGTGGAGCCTGCTGGAGTCTGGTCAGTGGGTCCATGACCTGGAAAGATTTGTTTTTGTCTCAAGTTCTCCCTTCTCTCTCTCTCTGCCTCCTGCCTACCACAGGTTAACCACTTTTTCTTCTGCTACATGCCTCTTTAGCGGTGTTTTTGCCTTGCACTCCACTGAAGGACAATTGACAAATTTCCAAACAAACTGGGATGACAGCATCTTCACTAGGTCCCTCTAGCCCCTCACTGCCTTACAAAACTGTCAAACTTTCACTGGGTCCTACAAGCTTCCCATATTGTGCGGTTAGCAGATATTAATATGTTTAACAAAACTGAGAAAGCTGTTGTATTTTAAATAAAGAGAGGCAGAGAAACCCTCGTACTAGTAAAAGGCACTCATACTCTATGTGTATTTTTACAAAATATGATGTAAAATATTCATGTAAATTCATTTGAAATCAAGTAGTCAAGAGTGACATACGGGCTTCCATACTGCAAGGAATAAATCACTGTTGAATGATGCAAGAATAATGTGAAAAAAAAAAACCATCAAGATGGAACAGAAATTCAAAATTTTTCTTAGGACAGTTCAAGTTAAGATGCTTATTAAATACCCAAATAGAAGAATAGGAGAGATAGCTAGATAAGATAGTGAGCCTGGAGGTTAGGTGAAGGTAAGACTGAGAAGTTGACACTCAACATATACAAGTGATTTTTACATGAATTCACCAAGAAAATACTTGAATGCCACAGAAACACTTTCAAATATTAATGAGAGAAGACATAATAGAAGAATTGAGAGTTACATTTGGATTAGACTTCTAATCTTTTTTAGTGTTTAGAATAAAACAATAAGAAGATAAATGTGAAAATTTACAACATCAAATACAAACATGTGTCAAGATCTACTTTAATGAATGAAAAACAAATTATCAGCATGAAAAGCAGGTAATATGGCTGCTATTCTGTCCTTTCCTTAAAAAAAAAATAAATCTGTGCTACGATAAGAATACTGGTGTTAGTGAACTAATAGGTACAACTCACAGGAAAGAAATTGCTGCAATGAGGAAATAAAAATAGAGAGATAAACCTTTTCATAGAAAGGAAAGTACAAAACACAGAATTTTCACTTTACTTTAAAATATAGAGATTGTGCATATTTTTAAATGTATATAAAGGCACATAGATTGTTAAGTTCAGAAATACAATGAAATTATCTCATTTTTAATTTTCTTACAGGCAAAGATCAAAGGAAGAAGGCAAAGAAAAATATTTTGATTCAATATTAACAAAGGAGTGAAATATAAAATAACTTTCTTAGAGCATTCATATATTGGGGGGTTCAGCTGTAGAATATTCTTTTAATTATTACTAATTTGCTTCACTTGTCATTTAAAGGTTTTGCTTATTTGTTTGTTTTTTAAATCATCTTTATTGGTACATTATGAATATACATCATAATAGCATTCAACATTAAGAGTTTGTACCAGAATATGACACAACTTGTTTCTCAATTTTTTTCCTTTCCCCTCCACCCTGAATCCCCCCACCCCATATATATATACAATCTTTGTTTTCTTTTTTCTTTATTATTACCATATTCATTTTCCCTTCATTATTTACCCTTACACTCTTTCCTTTTAAATATTTTATACGTCACAATATCAACTATACATACTATAACTCATTTACAACTTCATTTTCTTATACCAGAGAAAAGATATGATATTAGCATATCTGTGAGCTTATGAGGATGTCCTCAAGGTATATCTATTTGAGTATGAATGACTCAATCTTATCATTTTTATTGGTAGAGTAGTACTCCATTCCATAAAAGAACCACATCTTCTTTATCCAGTCTGGATGGACATTTGGGTTGATGAACATTTGGGTTGTTTCAAGAGATTAAAAAATCATCCCACACAAATTTAAAGACCCAGTTCAAAAATGGGCCTCTGAAATGAATAGATGCTTTTCAGAGGAAGAAGTAACAGCAACTGAGGAGTATATGAAGAAATGTTCAACATCATTAGTCATTCTAGAGATGCAAATGAAAACAACACTGAGATTTCATCTCATTCCACAAAGAATGGCTGCCATGTCAGAATTAGCGAGCAATAAATTTTGGCAAGGCTGTGGAGAAAAGGGAACCCTTCTCCACTGTTGGTGGGAATGTAGACTCGTACAGCCTCTGTGGAAATCAGTGTGGAGATTCCTCAAAAAGCTAGGATTGGAGGTCCCATTTGACACAGCCATCGCTCTGCTAGGCATACACACAAGGAAATTAAAAGAGTCATTTCACAGCAACATATGTGCACCCAAGGTTATAGCAGCTCAGTTTGTGAAAGCATGTATATAATAACAATCTGTGAATTGTTATAAAAATGTTTTCTTACAGACCTGAAAGTACTTTTGGACTGATAGTGAATTTAAAACTAAGAAAGACACGCGTCTTTTGTTCATGTTCAAGGGGTGGGAAAGGAAATGCTAAATTTGACACTTAAACTCACTAGAAAGTAAATTGAGAGACTAAGAATTTGTTAAAAATAAGATTGCAATTCTTGATGCTAAGTCTGGGGAAAACAGATTTTAATATCTGAGGTATACATTAGACCACATAACACATATGTTTTAGCAGATTAGAATGACCTCTTGAGTTGAAAGTTGTGGGAGTACAGATTCTAGAAATTGTTTTAAATAACAAGAGCTACAAAAGAAAGTATTTTTAAAATAATAGAATGAGGTTTTAAAAGCTTTAGTTAATATATGGGGGGTGGTAGGGTGGGTAGGGCTATGGGAAAAAATGAGAATTAAGTTGTGTCTTGTACTGGTACAAATCCCCATTATGGAGTGCAATCATGATGTGTATATTTAATGTACCAATAAAGATTTTTTAAAAAAAGCTTTAGTTAAAAAGTTAATCAAGAAACTAAGCAGAAACTTTATCAGAAACAGAAATTGAAAGAAAACTACCATATAGAGAATTAAAAAGTACAGAGAAATAAAGCACTTTTAATGTGCTCCTCCATAATCAAAGAATCAACCCATGACTTGAAGATCAGTCAGTGCAAATGGCTGTATTAACACACAGAACAGCAGTGAAAAGTAGAAGACAGCATACAACCCCTGTCAAAATATCTGACCTACCTGTGTCCAAAATCTGGAGGGAGGAGAGATAAACAAGAAGAAGTATTTGAACAGTTTGCAGCAAATATTTTTTTTAAACTGATAAAACTTAAATAGTGATTGAAGATATTCAAATACTAAGTGAAGAAAAAAATTTCAGAATAACTAGAAAATTAATAAGGCAGCCAAAAAGGGAGGAGAGAATTATAGGTAGATAAAGGAACACAAGAATTACTAATAAGACCTTGTCAGAGATTAAGAAAAGTTACCTTTGCCCTCTGCAATTAGAAGTAGCAAGTATTAATTTCTGAATATTTATTGCGTATGTATGTATATATCACATACATCATATCTGTGTCTCATGAAATCATTAAATATATTTTTAAAAACATTAAAAGTAATGATTCAACCAAAAATCATTAAAGAAAAATTATAATCTTAAGTATATTTGTACTTAACAATCACATGGAAAATATTTGATAAAAACATAAGATTAAGTATATTAATCTAGTTTTTACTCAGTAATCTATTTTAGAATAAGTAAAGATGAGTAAAAATACAGACCAATGTAACAATACCACGCACTAATTAATGAATGTAATGAACACTAAGAAAACTAAAACTACTGAGAACTGAAAGATCCATTTGTTCACACATAAAATGTTTAGAAAAAAATAAAACTACCCATACAAATTTAAAAGAACTACAGTAATACCCAATATGTTTTCTAACTATGATAAAGTGATATTAAAATTCATATTAGAAAGTTATGCTTAAAATCTCTAAGCATCTAGAAATTGAACAACATTCAAAAGGAATACGGTTGTAACAAGAAATCATATAGGAAATTAGAAAGTATTTGAAATTAATTAAAATAAAATATTGGGAAACACCTTGTACAGTACAAGTAAAATAACATTTAGTGGGAAATTTGTATCAGTAAGTGATTTTATTATGAACTAAAATTCTGAAACTAATTGTGTATACTTTTATGTCAAGAAAGAAATAGGAACCTAACTTAAGCCCTGTAAGCAAAACAGAGATGAAAAATTTATAAAGATAAGATAAAAATCAAACAGTGAGAAAAGAGAAAAATAATGGGTAAAAATTAATGAAAACAGTTCAGACTTTTGGAAAAGATTACTAAAATAGTAAGGAAAAAGTTAAAAAGTTGATAACCAATGTGAGGCATTAGATAATCTCATAAACAAACCTAAAATCATTAAAGGAATAGCCTTATGTGACTACAGTGAACAACTTAATCATAAACATTTAAAGTATATAAATTTAAAAACTTGGAGAGATTGATAGATTCCTTGAAAACCACAGTATTTTATTGTAGTAGTAAATTTCATTTTTATTATAACAGTATAAACATAAATTATGTGACTCAAATAACAAATGTTTAAGTATATTTTGTCTACAATAAATTTTTTGCTGTTAGTTTAAAACTTCAAGGTTTGGGGGCTGGGGGTCTAGCTCAGTAGTTCCGGCGCAGGCCTTGCAGGTGCCAGGGCCCAGGTTCAATCCCTGGTAACCACATAAAACAACACTGAGTGTGGTGTCTCATGCACTGAGTTTAGGATCAGCCTGAACTACAAAGAGAGATCCCTTTTCAAAACACTAAAACAACAACAACACCAACAGCAACAAAAAAAACTTGAGAGTTTTAAAATACCTTTCACTAAAACCCATGATCTTATTTAATGTACACTGTAAAACTCTAATTATTTTTCATCACCATTAAGCCACCCAAAGTCATCAGAGTGATTGAGCACTAGATCAAATCTGAATTTCTGTTGCAATGTTACTTGAAAACTTCAAGGAAATAAGTTCTCCATAATCTTTTTATCTATGGTCTGACAACTAAATGGTGAATTAGCTAAGAAGTGAAAAAGAATGCAACTCAGTTTGGTGTTTTTCTTGTCATTATCTCAATTTTTGCTGAAATAAATAAAATCAAATGCAACATTTTGTTGTCAATAAACACATAATAAAATCACATGTAAATGTTATGATTCATGCATAAAATCTAAATTATGTTCATATGAAACCTTATGATTATTGTGTTTGGCAAAACTAAAGTAATGTCTATCTACATAAGCCATTTCTTGTTACATATTTGAAAGGACAAAATTATTTAATGGAAACCAAAAGGAAAATTTGTGAATAATTCCCTGGACTCATTTTGAAATATTCAGAATGCCACGAAAGCCAATTTTACTGTCATCTAGTACTTTATAAACTTACTGATTTCTATCATTACAGTAGAAATAATTTTTTAATAAAAGTAAAATCATCAGAAGTAATAGTATTGATTTTCAAGTTAATGTTTTCAGTTCTATTCTTATAGAAACAGTTACAAAAATAGAAATACCCTAAAGAAATAAATAATCTCATTAAATCCACACCTGAGATTTGAAGCACTGTTCAGTACATTTGACCAAAATTTTTACTTATTTTTTGCTTGTACTGGAGTTTGAACTGAGGGTTTGGCTCATACTAGGACAATGTTGTGCTGATATAGAGCCACCTTCTCATTCCCTTTCTATTTAAAAAGTTGATTATCCTACACAGTGACTATTAGTATAATACAAATGTGAATTAGTGCTCATTCAAGAATATTGCCAGAACTCTGTGTAATCTCTCAGCCAGTGATTTGCTGGTGGGTAAAGGGTAGAAATACTAGTAATTAATAATATTTATACACTCAAATCATGTGTAAAAATCATATTTAGGATGGACATGCCCCAAGTGGACAGAGGAACTCACTCCCACACAGAATTTGCCTTTCTCCAACTCTGAGTCCCTATATTGAGTTCCCTGGTCACGGCCACATACCAGGCACCCATCAGTCAACCTTCCTGATCATGGACAAGGTCAGTGCCCTGGAGAGTTGTAAGCTCCAGAGAAAAATATCAGGCTTAGACAGCAGCGCGTATCCTCAAGAAACACCTACAGTTATTGTAAACTTCAAAGACTGTGGGTTTCAATCAGAAAGTGATTCTTTCATGATAGGCTAGAGCTGAAGAAGAAGCCATTGTAGTGAGCCTTCCTCCAGTCCCCACATTAGAAGAGAATATCTAATCAGGCTCCATGTTGAGAAAAGGGTTGTTTAAAACAGAGAAGCACAATAGCTCCTCCTCAGAGTATCCAGGATTACACTCCCACAGTGCCTGGATAGGGTAAAGCAAAGGAAACCTCCTCAGAGAGGGTGCAAACTGGACACAGATCTGAAAAGTTTAGACTCAGACTTGTACTGAAATAGTCCCTGGACAAAAAGGAAGAAAATAAGTGCAGCAAGTGTGGCTTTCAAAGGAAGCATCCGGATTTCAGAATGCGGCCGTCAAGTCACAGAGTCAGCTTGAACCCCCGTCCTGCTGCCCACACCCTGTGGAGATTCGTTGGCCATCTACCAATGTGAGTGAGGACACAGTGGGGCTGGGACGGTCATCACAGTCCAGGGTGTGGGGACCGACGGGATTGGAGAGCACATGAGCTTCTCACAGTCCCACAGGCTGTAACGCTAGACAAAAAAAGCTGCAACTTCTGGGATTCAAACACTAAGGGAAAAAAAATATTTGAAAAACAACAGGGAAATGTCTTTTTCGTTTGTTTTTAGAGCTTTGGATTTTTTTCTCCTTTTTTTCTTTATTCTTTCCCTTTTTCTTCTTCCAATTGTTTTTCTTATTTTTATTTTCTTTCCTCTTTTTTATTTTTCTTTTTTCTTTTCCTTTTTTTGTAAAACTATTACTTTCCTTATATTCCTCAATAGAATCTTTCTCTCATTTTTTTCGTTTTTCTTTAATTGTTCAAATTCTACATCACTCATTTTCCAATTTCCTGCCTCGTTAAGCCTTACTAGTATAAGTCAGGGAACCGCATGACGATATTGATAGGTAATACTATGTTATCACTGTTCTATTGTTAGTGTAAGTATAGCTGTTGCACTAAGTAGATATTGACTGTATGTTCATATTTGGTGTGTGTTAGTGTCTGTACTATAAGTACTTATCAATTTTCTATAGTTAAGGGTTTTACAATACTAGTTCTTGGGTATGTCAATTATCAGTATTTTTATGCTATTAAGGTTACTAGATTTATTCCTATTTCTAAAATGGCATAGCTGTTGCTCTTAGTTGATTTCTTCTCTATAACCGTGTCTATATTTTCACTGTATTATTAATAGTATTATGTCCCATTCTAGGAGAACTGGGGGGAGGGGAAGCCCAAATCACTGTACTCCTCCCAATAAAGGAGTATGGATAGTTACAGAAGAAATAGTCCTCATGTTTCCAGACATGAAAAAAATAAGTTAACATATAGATAAACAATGTATGAAGAGCCAAAAATAGTCATGATAAAAAACTATGTCTTATCATGTAATAATTAATATACTAGACATAAAACACAGGAACAGAATTTTAAGGGCTGATACAGTCAATTAATTACCTATAAAGGCAAATCCATTACACTTATAGCAAACTTTTCAACAAACTATTAAAGGAAAGAAAATTATCTTTCAAAATTCATAGAAAAATAAGATCTTCCCCTGACAAAGATTACTTAGAAAATTCATCATCTCCAGTTCAGGCTTCTATACAGTTCTCAATTACATCCTAACAAAAGATAAGGGAGTTCACAAACCAAAAATTACACTAAAACAAATACACCAGGCTGGGTATAGCATCAAGTACAAAGAGAAAAAGGAAATTAGCAACAGGAAAATAATGCAATGACAGGAATAAGTCAGTGTTTTTCTGTATGAACTCTCAGTACCAGTGATTTGATTCCCTAGTCAAACAACACAGAAAGACAGAGTAGATCAGACAACATATCCACCAGCACACTGTGTACAAGAAGCACATTTAACTGCAGGAAACTCACAGGCTAAAAGCAAAGAATGGAAAAAGTGAAGAGACTCTGATGAAATCCACAAGGTTACTAGCAACTACCTCAAAGATATGTACTGACAAAAGTAATAATTTATAAAACTACTATTCTTTTGCTCTTTGCTCTATGTTATTGTTCCAATTTTTATATAAAAATAATCTGCTTTGTCCTGTGAATTACTTCATGCTACATTAATAAGATAAACAAACAGCTAAACAGCACTACACACAACTGCATGATCTCACCAACACAGCTAGGCCGTGCGTGCGTGTGCGCGCATGCACGCACACACACACACACACACACACACACACACACACGGGGAGGCACCTAGCAAAAAAGCGTCTTTGAACTCAGCGATAACAGTTTTCTGAAACTATATTTATTTGTTTATTTTTAATTTTTTAATCTTTATTGATACATTACATACATGCATCATGATTGCACTCCATAATGAGGATTTGTACAGTATAAGACACAATGTAATTCTCATTTTTTTCCATATTCCTACCAACCCTACCACCCCCCATATACATAAAATATGTTTCCTTACTTTTTTGTTACAATTTCAACATTTTCACCCCTTTTACATTGAGCATTTTCTATTTCACAATATATAATATAAAATTCTAGGACTCATTTACATCTTTATTTTCTCATACCAGAGAAAAGATGCAATATGTACCTATCTGTGTCCGATTTATTTCACTTATGAGGATATCCGCAAGTTACATCCATTTAAGTAGAAATGATTCAAACTTATCATTTTTTATGGCAGAGTAATACTCCATTCTGTAAAAGAACCACAGCTTTTATATCCAGTCTCCAGTTGATGGACACTTGGGTTGTTTCCAAGATGTAGGATTCACAAATTGGGCTGCTATAAATATGGATGTACATATGTCACTGTGATATGAGTCTTTTAATTCTTGTGTGTATATACCTAGCAGGGAAATGGCCGGGTCAAATGGGACCTCCAATCCTAGCTTTTTGAGGAATTTCCAAACTGATCTTCACAGGGGTTGTACGAGTCTACAGTCCTAGCAACAGTGGAGAAGGGTTCCTTCTTCTCCGCAGCCTCGCCAACATTTGCCATTGACTGTATCCGAAAAGGTAACCATTCTATGTGGAGTGAGATGATATCTCAATACTGTTTTCATCTTCATCTCTCAAATGACTAATGACGTTGAGCATTTTTTCATATGCTTCTTAGCCGCTCTTACTTCTTCTTCTGAAAAATATCTGTTCACTTCAGATGCCCATTTTTGAATTGGGTCATTAAATTTGGGTGGGCTGATTTTTTTTTTTGAGCTCTTTATATATTCTAGATAGTACCCCTTTATCTGAGGAACAGCTGGTAAAGATTTTTCCCCACATTGCTGGTTGCCTTTTTGCACTGTTGGTGGTTTCCTTTGCTGTTCAGAAGCTTTTTAAAAGAATGAGGTCCCATTTTGTTGATTTCCTCAGCCAATTCCTGTGCTATAGAACTTTTGTTCATCAAGTCTTTCCCTAAGCCAGTGTCTTCGAGAGTTTTACCTAACCTGTTTTACAGAAGGTTTAGAGTGTCTGTTTTAATATTTAGGTCTCTTATCTATTTTGTTTGGCTTGATACATAGTGAAAGACGTAGATCCAGTTTCAGTCTTTGGTAAGTTAAAGCCCGGTTTTTCCAGCAACATTTGTTAAAGAGGCTATCTTTCCTCTAGTGAGGATTTTTGGCTCCTTTGTCAAAGATGAGGAGGCTCAGTGTATCTGGAGTACTTTCTGGATCTTCTAGTCTACTCCATTGATCCAGAGGTGTGTTACTTTGCCAGTACCATGCAGTTTTTATCACAGTGGTTTTATAGTATAGTTTCAGATTCGGAGTTGTGATACCCTCCACCATATCCCTGTTGATTAGAATTCCTTTTGATATTCTAGGTCTTTTGCGGTTCCAGATGAAAGTTTGGATTTTTTCCCCTAGATCTGTGAAATATGCTGTTGGAATTGCAATCGGGATTGCAATCAGAATGTGTAGAGCAGTTTTGAAAGTATAGCCATTTTGACAATATTGGTTCTTCCTATCCAGGAGCAAGGTATGTCTTTCCATTTTTTGATATCATCTTCTATCTCCTTTCTCAGAGTGCTATAGTTTTCAAAGTAGAAGTCTTTCACCTCCTTTGTTAGATTGATTCCTAGGCATTTTATTTTTTGGGGTGCTATTGTGAAAGGGACTGACTTTCCAATTTCTATCTCAGTGGGTCTACTGTTTGTGTATATGAAAGCTACTGATTTTTGAAAGTTGAGCTTGTAACCAGCTACGTGGCTAAAATTGGCAATTAGGTCCAGCAGTTTTTTAATTGAGGTTTTAGGATCCTCTAGATAGAGTATCATGTCGTCAGCAAATAATGACAATTTAACTTCTTGTTTTCCAATCTTTTATTCCTTTTATTTCTTTCTCATGCCTAATTGCTATGGCTAATATTTCCAGAACTATATTGAACAGAAGTGGTGAGAGAGGACATCCTCGTTTTGTTCCTGATCTTAGTGTGAAAGGTTTCAATTTTTAAAAAAATCTTTATTGGTACACTACATATACACATCCTGGTTTCTATTGTATTAATTTCTGTCCTGATCCTTATAATTTCTTGCCTAGTGCGAGCTTTGGGTTTGTTTTGCTCCTCTCTTTCTAGTTGCTTGAGGTTCAGCATTAAATTGTTTATTTGAGCTTGCTCCGTTTTCTGGATGTAGGCTTTCACTGCTATGAATTTTCCTCGTAGAACTGCTTTCATTGTGTCCCACAAATTTCTATAGGTTGTACTGGGGTTATCGTTTAGTTGTAAGAACTGCTCAATTTCTTCTCTAATTTTTTCTTGACCCATTGATTGGTCAGCAGAATGTTGTTCAGTTTCCATGTGTTTGTGAAGATCCTGGGCTTTCCTTTGCTATTCAGCTCCAATTTCAGGGCACTATGGTCCGACAGTATACAAGGGATAACTTCAGTCCCTATATATTTGCTTAAACCTGTTCTATGAACGAGCACATGGTCTGTTTTGGAGAATGATCCATGAGCAGCTGAGAAGAATGTATATTCTGACTTTGTGGGGTGAAATACTCTGTAGGCATCTATTAAGTCCTTTTGCTGAGGAGACTGGTTGAGCTCCAGGATTTCCTTAGTGACTTTTTGTCCAGTCTACCTGTCTCTTTGTGACAGTGGGGTATTGAGTTCCCCTACTATGATTGTATTGGAGTTTATCTGGTTTTTCAAGTCTGTTAATGTTTGTTTTATATAGTTGGGTGCATTAGAATTTGGAGCATAGATATTTAAGATTGTGATTTCGGTCTCTTGGATTTTTCCCTGGACTAAAAGATAGTGTCCATCTTTATCTCTCTTTATCAGTTTTGTCTTGAAGTCTATTTTGTCTTCAAATAAAATTGCCACTCCTGCTTTCTTGCTGTTTGCTGTCACATGGAGTATTGTTTTCCATCCCTTTACTTTTATTCCATGGGTTTCTTTCTGCATTAGGTGTGTTTCTTGTATGCAACAGATTGTAGGATCTTGCTTTTTGATCCACTCTGCCAGGCTGCATCACTTAATTGGCACGTTGAGTCCATTGACCTTCATGGTTATGACTGATATAGGTAAATTGAGTGCTGCCATATTTTCCTGTTCTTGTCTGTGTTATTCTACTTCTGCCCTTTCCCCATCAGTTTCTTATTTGTTCCCATAGGCTTACTCAGTTAGGTCTCATGGATTTGTAACTTTCTTTATTTTTCTCCAAGATATTCTTTAAAATGTGTTGGAGCACAGGTTTCGTATTTGTTAAATTTTTCAGGTGGTCTTTGTCATGAAAGTATTTTATTTCCCTATCAATTTTGAAGGATGGTTTTTCATGATACATCAGTCTGGGTTTGAAGTTGTTTTCCTTTAGGGCTTGGAAGACTTCACTCCAGGCTCTTCTTGCACTGAGTGTTTGAGTTGAGACGTCCACTGTGATCCTGATGGGCTTCCCTTGGAATGTAACTGTTTTCTTTTCTCTGGCTGCTTTCAGTATTTCATTCTTTTTTTTTTTTTTAATATCTGCAACTTTTATGTTGATATGCCTAGGTGTAGATTTTTTCTTGTCACAGGCATGTGGCGTTCTGTGTGCTTCATATATTTGTATGTCTAATTCTTTACCCTTTTCTATGAAATTTTCTGCCATTATCTCTGTGAATAGCTTTTTGATGTCTTTAGCATTGTCTCCTGCTTCCTCAGTGACTTCAATCAATTTTATGTTATTCTTCTTTGAATCATCTAGACGCTGTTCGATTGACTTTTCATTATCGCTTGCTTTTTTCCATAGATTATGCCTTTCCAATTCATTGGTTGAGATCCTATCTTCTAGATCTAAAATTTAGTCTTCTGCCAAATTCATTCTATTATGCAAATTTTCATTTTCTTTCTTGATTTCTTGGACTTCTGCTTGTAGGTGATTAAAAGGTTCCATTTCTTTTGATTTCTTGGATTCTGTCAACTCAATAGTTTCCTCTTTAGCTTTATTAATCATCATTTTGACAATGTTCAATATGTCAGCTTTCATCTCAGAGATCAGTTTTGATTTCCATTCTACTAGATCTGCTTTGGTTACCATTTCCAAGGACCCTGGAGATTGGCCTTCCAACTTCTCTATTTCCCTTCCCCCTGTGTTACCTTGAGGTGAGGATCTTTGTATCCGAGACTTTGAGTGTTTCATCTCTGACCTGTACTGTTTTCTGTTGCTGTTTCTTGCAAATCACTTTCTTCCTAATAGTTAGGAACCTTAAAATTGCAATGTTTCCTGGGTTGTTTTTTGCAATCTGTATTGGGACCTAAAGAAAAATCTCTATTTCTGACACACCATATGAGGCATTCAATCAATACAGTCAGAAAACCTTCTCCCATCTGCTTTAGAGGCAGGAAGACTCTGGCTCCTCCACTGCTACAGTGGCACTGCCTGAGGTTCCAATGGGCCCACCTGTTCACCAATACAGAGTCTCTGGGCTCACTTGTGCAGTCAGCCTGTAGGCCAGTAGGCTGTAGGCCCTATGCAGCTGCAATGGTACTGTCTGATGTTCCAACAGGCCCACCTACTCACCAGTATAAGGTGACTGAATGTGCTTCTGAAGTTGCCGTGGAGAAAGTCAGGCTCTGACTTGCTAACCTCAGTCCCTGGGCGCCCTTCTGGCATGGGTCTGGAGGCCAGCAAGCTCCAACCCCGCCAAGGATTTAATGGCGCAGTCGTCGTTTCCAAAGCCACCCACCGCTAAACTCAGTCCCTGGGCGCTCTTCCGGTGTGGGTCTGGAGGCTAGTGAGCTCCAACCCTGGCACAGATTCGCTGGCACAGTCGCCATTTCCCAAGCCACCCGCTGCTAATCTCAGTCCCTGGGCTCTCTTCTGGCGTTGGCCTGGAGGCCCGTAAGCTCTAACCCGGCACAGATTCAGTGGTGCAGATTCAGTGGCGCAGTCGCCATTTCCCGAGCCCTTTCTGAAACTTTAAATTAAAACATCATAAAATAAATCTGTATGTGGTATCTCCTTTAACGTAGTTTTCTGATGTGGACTCCACCAATTTTCCCTCTCCTTTCCTAAATTTCTTCAGAAATTTCCTCAAATAAGAGTTTTCTTTGCATTTTTTCCTATAATAGAAAATTCTGTTCTTTCATATCAGCTAGTTCTTTACAGTAGAACTAAGTACATTATACATATATATATATATATATATTATATATATATATATATAATATATATATATAATCTGAAAATAATAACATAATATCATAACTGTTCCTGAATGGAAAGTTTTCTAAAGGAAAATTCTGGACACCATTTCTGATCATCAAATAAGATCAAGCTATATGGAGGCCTCAGTCAACAGCGAGGTAGCAGTTATTTCACTGTGTGTTTTGTCTAATTTTTATTCTATGTGTAAACTTTAACCTCTGAAACCCCAAAGTAAGTTTCATTTCTTCAGTTTATTTTTTTAGAATCGATAATACTCATACGTTTTATACATACATTATGATCAAGTTCAACATTGAGAATCTACTTGTACGTGACACATCTCTGCTCTCTTTCTTTCTTGATTCTCATTTATTTCCTTTTCTCTGCCCTCCTATAGCCCCCACCATATGTATAAGCTTTGTTTCTTTTTCTTACTATCAAATTTTTTTCCTTTTTTTATTACTTTCCCCTATCTGTGATTTCCCTTTTCCTTTAGCACATTTTCCTCCTATTTCATAATACCTATCATATATTTTGACATTTATTTACACCTTCAATTTTCTTAATAGAGAAGAGACACAATATTTAGACACCTGTTTCCTATTCATTTCACTTGTGAGTATGTCCCCAAGGCACATTTATTTGAGTATTAATGACTCAAATGTATCATTCTTTATTTCAGAGTAATATTTCATTTTTTATATATAAAAACACTCCACACACATGTTCTTTATCTAGTCTCCCATTACTGGGTATATGGGCTGTTTTCAAGAGTTAGCTAGCACAGACTGAGCTGCGGTAAACACGGGTGCACTCAATGTCCTTCTTTACTGTCTTTAGCAGTTGGTCAGTGCTTAACAAAAGCCTGAACACCGACACATAGAAAAGACAAAAGATGGTGATGTCTAGCAATTAGACACTCCCAGAATTGATACTCACTACTTCAAAACACTCCTTGTAACATTTCCAAGCTAACATGCATAAGTATTTTTTAAGAATATTTCAAAAGACAAAATAACACACAGAAAGAATAAACACAATTCAGCTTGGCTCATATATCCTCCATCAAAGTATACTGGAAAATCTTCAGGAACTAGAAACTTATGTTCTGTATAATGTTCCCTGAATTGCTGCCTATAGAAAAAAGACAGTTAGCTGTAAACTGTGATGACTTTTCACAAAGGAGAGACATTCTGTTTGGGGTGAAGAACAACATAAAGTGAGGGAACAATTATAAAAGCACAAGCCATGAAGCATTGTGTCCCTTGACAAAAACTCTTAAGATCCCTGCCAACCCTAAAATTCTAACAATAACAAAGAGATAATTTGTTTCATGTAAGAAAATAATAAGTAAATAAATAAACTTATTAATAGTCACTGTGTTTTCAATTTGTTTTACCTTTTAAAAATCAGTTGTGAAATAGAAATGGTAGACCATTAAACTCTTCTCTTTAATTATTTTTGCACTCCTTGATAATACTTTCTACTATAAAATTTGCCAAAGATTCATTGCTTGGTCTGATTTTCAAAAGTGTTATTAGAGTTCTTTCACAGTCAGTGGTGAATCATAAATACTGCTTCCTGAAGTAACTTCTATTTCCTATAGGAGGTTCATGCTCTGCTTACTTCTGCTATCTCTCTTTCAGTTTCTCTATCTCTGAGGACTTCATTATGTGGGCCATATTGATGACCCTTCCCTGGCCTTGCCCTCTGAGACCACCTGAGGCATTTCTAGGTATATTCCTTTTATTATCTCTTTTTGAAGTTGCCAAGGTCATATCTTTGATAAAATCATTTCAAACTTCTGGCTCTGCTATTTCTGATAGTGTTCTGTGTCTTTTCTCTTTCATCACATTTAGCCCAGCTCTCTGAAGCTACAACCTAGCCCAACCCTCTGTCTGTTGCTTCTGCTTTCTGTCTTTGATTTATTCCATTTCTTGACATTTCAGAATGTGCACTTTTTTTCTATACAATAGGAGGTGTTGACATGCAACACTGCTACAGATCCGCTTTGTGACAGTTCAGGATATTGCTCTCCCCATCTGCTTTCTGACTTTGCCCAGTTCATTTCCGTATAACTCTTCCTGCTGCTTTCCAATACCATTTAAACAATAATTAACTGTGGAGTTTACCAGTAGAGCAATATAGATTTTCTTTAGGTTTCCTTAAAATATGAAAATGCTATTTGAAATTGTTCAATATTTCTTAGAAAAGTTGTTATTTTCTAATGTTATTCAGAGAGTTGGAAGTAAAATCATTCCTCATTAATAAATACCACTATGCACACTTTTAATACATGAGCATACATACTTACATATATGAAAATGTTTACATGTATACCTACATAAAAGCATATAACAAATTTGATAAAATATTCCATCATATATTCTTTTGCATATATTAAAACAAGAATTCTAAATTAGAGATGTATATTTGTGGCATTTAAGCAACTTTTCTAAGCAGAATTACAAGCTGATGCTTATGAATTTTCCACTTTAATGTATAAATAATAAAATATTAATTACAATATAGTTTTCTAAGTATTAAAAATTGAAATCTAACAAGTCATAAATGAAAATTCAGAAGATATCATTAAACTTAGAATGTGTCATTTAATAAAGCTTATTAAAATGGTAATTTTTATAGACATAGAAATGATAGAAAACTTAGTATTTTATAATTTGTAAAAAATTTCCTCTAGGGCTCAGTGGTTTCCACATCTGCTTTCCAAGCACAGGTCCCAAGCTGGATCCCCCAGTAATTGCATACAACAGTGCTGGAATGGTGGCTCACGCCTGTGATCCCAGCACTGGGGAGTCAGAAGCAAAAGATTGCTGTGACTTCAAGGCTTGATTAGGCTACATATTGAGCTCAGGGCCAACTTGAACTACAAAGGAAGACCTTGTATCAAACAAAATTCCTCTAATAGTATTCAAAGTATTTGCAAATGAAATAAAGACAATGAGTAATATTGATTAAATTCATAATTTATTTCACTGTAATGCATATATATAAACCATAAGAAAAATCAATATAATTTTGCAAATAAAATCACAGTGTAAACACTAGTTTGAGCAAACTATTTTTAGAGTACAAATATACAAATACAGACAAAAATGATATATGTTTAAGACTGCTGAGCACTTGAATTTCAACACTTGAAGTAATTCAATTTTTAAAAATTCAAATAACAATAGTTCAATTAATATTTTATCTTGAGTACTATTTGTATACCCCTTTACTCACTGGAACTCTGAAAGCATATGACTTTTTGTCATGCATGAAGAGTAAATTCACTAAAAGTAAATTAATCAAATTGATATGAAAAAGTACACAATTTGGACTAGGGTATTGTATTCTGCTTTCACTTATCCGATGTAATGAATTGCTACTGTACATATAATTTTCTTTCTTAGTTTAAACAGAAAACTTTCATTTCAATCTTAACTATTTATTCTTTACTTACTTTAAACCTGAAAAGTTTAATAAGAGACATGAATAATGTTCCAGATCTTGTATGATAGATTAAGATGTTTTCAAATGATGCCTGAAAGCTAACAAAAAGTTGAATTCTGCATAGGCAGTCTACCTCCACAGCCAAGGGCAGAAAGGACACATAATTCTTTGCAGTGAATGCTGAACACTTCAGTGACAATCTGTTACTGTCAATTTGAGGTTGAGTGAATGTCAGACATTGTTAGTCTAAATTCTGTCTTTTACTTCAAAAGCTGCTTGTCTACTTATTTGAACTGCAACAAAGATTACAATAGAAATTGAAGCACTCATAAGTAATTCCCTTCTAGGCAGATATATGTGAACTGTCCTTCAGGGAATATTTAATGTCAAAATATAGAAAAAAAAAAAAACCTTTCTCATCACTAGCTTGACCATAACAGCCCACACTGACCAAGCCCTCCTTACTGCACCTGCTTTGTTATAGTTCATTCAGAAGAGGGGGACAGGGAATGCCAAACAAGCCATAGAAAAGAAAGTGATAAATTTAAACTTTGGCCAAATTTAGGAGCTAAATTTTGTTCAAAATCTAAGCATTTATTTTACAAAGGGGTTGTGACCTCACTATTTTGGAGTCAGACCTCCAAGTGACAAGATAAATACAGCTGGCAGTTTGGCAGGAAACATATTTTCATGTCTGTCAGATATGAAAATGTCATTTGATACAACTCCACATTTCTTAGGAAAATAACAAAGAAAAAAAAAAGAAAGACAATCTTTTGAGAAAATATTGACTGCCACAGAAGTAAAATGACTCTATCTTTTGTTCTGTGAGGACATTAAGAACCCAGAAAAGTTCTTTGTGAATTGCCCTCACAAGTTTCAGGCATGCATAGCACATTTTGTCACCTTTATTGAATTTTTAGGTTTGGATGAATCAATTAATATCAATTTCTTTAAAAAGTGATATTTTCCTTTTATGGGCTTAGATGAAATTATGCCAGGCTTGATGGAATTATTATTGCAAACTCATTCAAAACGCTTTTCTTTTCTGAAAGGTAGAGTGGAGAAGGCAAATAGGTGAGTTTCCAGTTTCACTTTCAGATAGCGCTGCTTGTGTGAGGCAAGTTCCCCAGAACAGGAGCTCCAAAGTGTGGATTTGATGGGCTCTCACACACAAGGCAGTGACGGTGAGGTGGAAATTGGAACCTTCCAGAAACATAATGACAAGAAGTGATTTTCATTCTTCTGAGACCCCCGTGATTGAATTCAGAATGTCAGTTTTCGGGCACCATTGACTCCACTTGGTGATTTCTCACCAGAATGGAGCTTCAGCATTGTGGGTATCTTGTCTCATTACATGTCCTAGCAGGTTTTCTGGCCCTCGAGAAAGTTCTCTAAATCCTATTATACTCATTAAGTATTCATACTGATAACATAGTGTCTGCTTTCTTCAACAAAGGACCTCACCATAATTTTGCAAGCTGCAGTGCTGTTTACTTTTAACTGTTACAGTTAATATGATGTATTGGGGCGACTTTAAACTAAGTTGATTCCCATGATTTTTTTTCTTTTCCTATTTGAGTCTTTTGAGCCTATTTTCTGTAGAAGTCCAGAGAGAATAAAACCTCCCTGTTGCTGTCATTCTTCAGTAACTCCCAAAAATTCTTTCAAGTCATGAGAAGACACAGTGTGACACTGCAGCTAAGAAAGATCAGCAGAAGAAACTGAACACATTAGAAAGCTCAGGGACTGACACCGAGCTACATAGATCTTCAATACACGACAGCTGCAGATGTCTCTCCTTGCCTCCCACATCTCAAAAGTACAGATCTTTCTTTCTTTATTTATTCATTTTTACATAACTTACAGAAAATTTCAAGATTGGAGTGTACAAGTTCCATATTGCCTTAACTCCAATCTTCTATCTGCTTAACATTTCACCACATTCTGTCTGTCTCTCTCTGTCTATCTCTCCATCTGTCTCTCTTTTTGTCTCTTCTCTCTATCTCTCTCTCTATTTCTCTCTCTTTCTCCCTCCCACTCATACTCTCACTTTCCACTCTGCTACCTCTCCCTATCTCCCTCTTCTCTTTTTTGTTCTCTCTCTCTCTTCCTCTAGATCTATATTTGTGTGTGTACATACATGGCTTTTAATAACTTTGAAGTATGAAATATGATGTATCACTTATTTCAGTCATTCATTGGTGCTTTTAAGATATTTTCCTTTTCTGGTCAGGGATTTGATTTAGATTCACTTGATTTTTTTTTGGTGTAATTCATGTTTAATCCTCCTTAATCTGGATAAAATTTCATTCTTCCTTTTAATTAACAATCCTAATTTATTGGAAATCAAACATCAGTTGCTTTATATCATGCACTCAGATTGGATTTTTCTCATGTGTCCTTAGAATTGTATTCAGGTTATAAATTTTTGATTATGATATTATAGAAATGATAGTGTGGTTTTTCTGAATGTATTGTATTAAAGATATGTACTCTACTTAACCCAAAGCTGCTGTTGACTTAATTATGTGTTTGAGGTGGGTTATCACAAATTTTCCCATCATTATAAATCCCTCTTTGAAATTAATAAGTGATTTATTTGACATAATTATAGCATTCTTTGATAATTATCATGATCTGTTTAATAATATGACAACTATAAAGTGGTGCTTGTTTAACTTCTTTACTCAGCTTAAATTTATTAATTGGCATCTATTATAAGTAAAAGCCATGTATTTTATCCACATCTCTAAAAAGTGAATTTTATTCACTATAAGTATATATACATATATGTATATGTATATACACATATACATTCATATCTATATCTGTATGTACACATATATGTATATGCACATATACATCCATATCTATATTTATTATAAATATTTATTATATCTATATCCCTACATTCGTGGGGATTTTGTCTATTTATCCACTTATCTAAAGCCACACATCCCCATCTGAACTTGACAAGGGGCATTCTAGTTTTGCCCTTTTTATGTTTATAACTCCTTTACCTAGAAGTGAGATATACTGATAGTATTGCCTTCACTATATGGACTTCATTTCTCATATTTCCTTATGAAAACAAATACCTAATTACATTAAGTCCCCAATACAGCTTCAGCCCCTTATCTGTTAGCTCAGACACTGCCTGCTTCCTATTCCAAGCTCCTCTTCAACTTTGGTCCCATCACACCTTCTGGCTTCCACAGCCATACAGCCTCATGGTATCCTTAGTCACTGCTAGAATCCTTTCTTTTCGGGCTGGGGAGTTAGCTCAGTGGTTCCAGTGCCTGTTTTGCAAGCGTAAGAACCTGGGTTTGATCACCAGTTACCACATACCATACTGGGCACAGAGACTCACGCCCAGCAGCAACCAGTACCAAATACCACAGTGCCGGGCGTGGTGGCTCACGCCTGTAATCCCAGCACTCGGGAGGCAGAAGCAGGAGGATTGCTGTGATGTGAGTTTGAGGCTGAGCTTGGGGTGAGCCTGAACCACAAAGTGAGACCCTGTCTCAAAAAACCTAAAAAAAAAAAAAAAACTTTGTTTTTTAAGGGGAGTAAAGAAAACACAAAATGGAAAATATCATTAATCTTTTCAGCTTGAGTTTCCAGACACTCTAAAACACTGATGTGCACACTTTCTTTGCAGTTTCCCCAATTATTTTTTCAGATTCATTTCCACCTTTTCCAATCTATTCCATGATCCAGGAAGCATATTTTTAAACTATGGATACTTTTCCATTATTTCTTTGAGTTTCTGCCTAAGAAAGAGATACTCTGGGAGAACACTACAGAGAAGGAGAAGACCGGTTTTATTATTTTTACTCTTTCAACTTACTCTCTATGCTATGGCCTATGGTTGCCTACACTTCTTGGTTACTAGCTCCCCAAGCTATTTCCATATATCCTTCTCCTTCTGCATTTATTAACTATTACTCTCCCTTCACATTCCAGATACAAGGATAGTTATGACTATGCTGTACAAATCCTGAAGTGTCAAGCTTTACTTTATTTTGCCTGAACTCTTCCCATATACTAACTAAAGTCATTCCAATTAATTTCCTCATAATTAGTTCTTGTGAGTGCACCATCTGTTCCTGCTGGGACCTTTTCACTCACACCTTAATTAGCCTCAGGGCAACCCAAAAATCAAACCATTAAAACAGGATGAGAGAACTGAGGCACTCATACAGTAAAGAGCACACGAATAGCCTGTTTGCTGAGTGTATAAAGCTAGTCCTCATAAACAGGTGGCATTGTACTCTCTTATTTTATCACAAGCCTTAATGTAAGATGTATGTCTAGGTAGTGGTTGCTATGGCAGCAATCATGATGATAAAGACCATGTAGTGATTTTCTTTCTATAGATTACTCAATCCTAGGGATGCTCTATTGGGGAAAATGCATTAATATCTATAAATATACAAATAATGATGCACACTTTGAGCCCAAAGGCACTACAAAATATATTTCATCATAAAGCAGTCAGGGCTGTGCTGTGTACCAGGAGCAGATCTGAACTTCCTAGGGCTTGCACTGAGTTCTGCAGCAGTTTATCCTCAATGTGCTTCTGAGATTTTATTGCTTGCTTTCATTTGAGTATCTTTGATGGACTGGATCATGGCTATTCCTCTTTTTGTTTTTTTGTGTGCCTGTGATATCCAGTGTTGTACAGGACTTTTGTTTATAATAGAACCATAGTATATAAAAATGGCCTAAGTCTTAAAGCATGTTGTTCAAACTTTGTGATCTCATTGGCAAGAACTATAGATGCTAAGTGCTGCCTGACAAAATTGAATAAGAGTAGCATAGAAAGTAACCTACAGCCTCCTTCTTTCCATAATAAACTTCAAAGTCAAACAGGCTCAAAATATAAGAAAAATTCTCCCAAAAGCCACTCCTAAAACATTATTTATGAAAGACTTATTTGGACTGTTATCTAGTAATACAAAAAGAAAAAGTTACCAAATCTATGATCTCTACACCAATTAAACTCCATCAGCTTTGTCTACCCTCTGTCTCATTGAAACAAAAGCTTCCAATCCAGGGAATTTTTCTTGATTTAAATCTTAACTTAAGATCTCTAATAAAAGGTCTTTCCATTCTGTGGTATTACCTAGAAGAGGTGATGATATGAAGAATAATGCCCTCAATCAAAGGTGTCTGTCTTAATTCTCATTACTTATGACTATTTTAGCTTAAATGGCAAAGACCAGTGAGGCTTTCAGAGGGACTTGATGGTGCTAATCTCCTTAATTTCCAATGGGATAGTATCAGGGATTATCAGACGAAATCAACATATACATAAGTGTCTTTAAAATCAGAAGAGAGTGACAGGGAGATACAATAATAGAAGAATGGTCAGAGGGTGCAACACAGCCTCCTTGAGGCTGGAGGAAGAAGATCAAAAGCTAAAGAACATGGCCAGCATCTAGAAGACATAAGGTAAAGGCCTGCTAGACCCTGTGGAACAATATAACTCTGCTGATGGCTCAGCTTGCAGTGAACTCTGTGAAGCCTCTCAGACCTTTCACATGTAGAACTAAAGGGTCAATTTGAGTCATTTTAAGCTATTGAATTCTGGCTAACTTGTTTCAGTAGGAAGTCACTCAATTTGCAAATGAATATGCAAAATAAATGCATATTGAGGGGCTATTTCTTGAGATGCAACAAAACTGTTTATAATCAAGTTTTATCTAGTTTGCAGCTATAATTGATGTATAACTTAAATTTGATGTAGTCACATTGAGCATTACACAGGTTAAAATTTTCTTTGATGTAGAAGTTAACTATTGGAATATACCCCTTTAAAGATTGAGATAAACCTTATAAAATCCTTAACCAAAATGATCAATACCCTCGAGGCCAGAAGCAAAGGAAGAACTCATACAGTTGTGAAGGATTAATCTCCAGTGGTGTTGTCACAGCCTCCTCTCTCATTGTAGCACTTTCATTCTCCAGGTACACTAAAATTCAACAGACACACACAGAGGGGCAAAATTATAAACTTGGTCATGTCCTCCATGCTCATCAGCAAAAGTGATACTTACTTTCCAGTCATACCTAAAATAAACTTTCTCCCCTTAATTCTTGAAGACATTTGCTTCATTGCTGCAGGTGCTATTCTGCATTTATCAGTGTACATACACATTATGAGGACAAGTGTCATTTTCTCTCTATTTTAATGGAAAATTGAGTTCTACGTGGTAATGCCTAGATATGCGATATGAAAGTAAGACACACATAAGCATGTTTATACCACAAGACATAATAGCTAAATCTTGGAAGAAGCCTATATCTCTACAAATAGATGAATGGATAAAGAAAATCTTTACACACAACAAAGTATTATCTCGCTATTGAGAAACTTGTGTTATTTGTAGCAAACGCCTTTGAGACTATAATGTTAAGTGAAATCAATCAGAAAACAATTTTAAATATCAATTGTTTCCCTTACACTTGAACTCAAGATATACGTAAAGTGCAAAATAAAAGATAGATAATAAGAAGTATTTCTTTCTGAAAGATGGACATCAAGAGATTATGAGCCAGAGTGAGGAGAGGGGAGGAAATCGGACATATTATGTACACATACCAATTCACTACTGTATGCTGTAAACATGTACACACAAAAGAGGAAGAGGATCAAGAGACAGATGGAGAAGGAAGGAAAGAGAGGAAAGTAAGGGGATAAAGAAAGGAATCAAGATATGTAATGTAAGTGCACTGACTGCCCACAAGAAATGTAAAGATCAAGTAGCACAAATATGTCTTAAGAAATGAAGACGCAAGAAGTCACTTATCAAAATGGAAATCTCTAATACATTTAAATGAGATATGAGACATTCTCTGTATTAGTAGTGAAGCTCTCATGAGGTTCTTCCTCTTTTTTAAGGCAGAAGAGTAATGGGGTCAAGAATGTTGCATTTATGAAGCAATAAAATTTCAAGGAAGGCTAATTAGCTGGCTAAAGATTTATAATCTCCGCCATTGTTTTCATCTGCATTACATGAAGATCCTTGTGATAAAGGCAAATTCTAGAGCTAGCTCCAAAGATGCCCCAGTGAATTGTGCAATAGGAGACATTACTCTAAGAAGTAATGCAAAAGCCTCAGAAGTTCCTGTAAGTGATTTTTAGTACTTCTCGTGAAGTTGCATTCCTTGAATCTAAATCATAGAAAGTGACAGAATACACTGTTTTTACTAGAACTTTTCAAAAGACCAGAAAAGAAAAGGAAATAGAAAGAGCAGGTATTCTTTTAGAATAATGTTGAACTTTGTAATACTTTGGAAAAAGATATTCTCTCCTATGCTGGAATTCCTATCCAAAGGGAACAAGTTAAGACTTATATGCACACGTTTAGTGCCTAGAAAGGTAAAACTCATACAAGGAAATGTATGAGCACCAGATAAATACAGTTAAATAGAGGTGTGAATCTAGCAGATTATTTTCATTACACCAAACACACAACCTTAACTTATGTATTTGTAGTTCTCTCACATCTCAATCAGCATTTCTGCAGAGGAATTTTTAAAGACCATTATAAAATATCAGCACTTAACCTCTGATTCTCTAAAAAAAAAAAAAAAAAGAAGAAAAGAAAAGAAATTGCTCAAAAACTTGAATTTTTCACTCCATCTTCAATTCATATTTTGAAGTACAGACTAATCTCAATTACCTCTGAGTATGTTGATACTTAGAGATAAAGATATGTAGAGATAAAGATATGTATTCTTTATACAGGTGAACCATGTTAAAAGTGAAGGTCTTATTGTGGGCTGGTAATCAATGAAAACAGCATCATTTTGGAAAGAAGAAGTTTGGACACAGATGCACACATCCAGGAAGAACACCATCTGAAGAGTCATAGATAGGTGACCCATTAAAGGCTAAAGAAAAAAGACATGAAACAGTAATTTCCTTAGGGACATCTTAAGTAGTTTCCCTGAATCTCATATATCTATCTCCATTCCTGAGGGTCAAATTTCCATTGTTTAAGCTACCTACATTTCAGTACTTGGGTTTTTAATGTGGTACTCCTAGAAAATAATAAAAAGAACTCAACTGGTTCCAGTGAAACAAGTATTAGCTAAACTATTCATCATGACACAGCAAAACTCACTACTACCTTAAATTGACTTTGGCATAAGGCTTGAAAAAGACAACAGAAGTGGGCCGGGGAGTTAGCTCAGTGGTTCCGGCGCCTGTCTTGCAAGCACAAGGACCTGGGTTCGATTCCCCAGTAACCACATACAATACTGGGCATGGAGACTCATGCCTAGCAGCAACCAGTACCACATACCACAGTGCCGGGTGTGGTGGCTCAC